>CAKAJI010000535.1:0-32537 GCA_916610255.1 Lasioglossum lativentre
AATACCTTATAAGTATAACGTAATATGCAGTGTATCATTGAAAATACCTTATAATAAAGCGTAATATGCAGTATATCATTGAAAATACCTTATAATATAGCGTAATATGCAGTATATCATTGAAAATACCTTATAATATAGCGTAATATGCAGTGTATCATTGAAAATACCTTATAATATAGCGTAATATGCAGTGTATCATTGAAAATACCTTATACTACAACGTAATATCCAGTATATCATTGAAAATACCTCATAATATATCGTAATATGTAGTTTATCATTGTAAATACCTTATAACATAACGTAATATGCAGTGTATCATTGAAAATACCTTATAATGTAACGTAATATGCAGTGTATCATTGGAAATACCTTATAATGTAACGTAATATGCAGTGTATCATTGAAAATACCTTCTAATATATCGTAGTTTATCATTGAAAATTCCTTATAATATAACGTAATATGCAGTGTATCATTGGCAATACCATATAATATGACGTAATATGCAGTGTATCATTGAAAATACCTTATACTACAACGTAATATACAGTATATCATTGAAAATACTTCATAATATATCGTAATATGTAGTTTATCATTGTAAATACCTTATAACATAACGTAATATGCAGTGTATCATGGAAAATACCTTATAATGTAACGTAATATGCAGTGTATCATTGGAAATAACTTATAATATGACGTAACATGCAGTGTATCATTGAAAATACCTTCTAATATATCGTAATATGTAGTTTATCATTGAAAATACCTTATAATATAACGTTATATACAGTGTATCATTGAAAATACCTTATAATAAAGCGTAATATGCAGTATATCATTGAAAATACCTTATAATATAGCGTAATATGCAGTGTATCATTGACAATACCATATAATATAACGTAATATGCAGTGTATCATTGAAAATACCTTATAATAAAGCGTAATATGCAGTATATCATTGAAAATACCTTATAATATAGCGTAATATGCAGTATATCATTGAAAATACCTTATAATATAGCGTAATATGCAGTGTATCATTGAAAATACCTTATAATATAACGTAATATGCAGTGTATCATTGAAAATACCTTATAATATAACGTAATATGCAGTGTATCATTGAAAATACCTTATTACATATCGTAATATGCAGTGTATCATTGAAAATACCTTATAATATAACGTGATATGCAGTGTATCATTGAAAATACCTTATAGAATAAACGTAATATGCAGTGTATCATTGAAAAATACCTTATAATATAACGTAATATGCAGTGTATCATTGAAAATACATTATAATATAACGTAATATGCAGTGTATCATTGAAAATACATTATAATATAACGTAATATACAGTGTATCATTGAAAATACCTTATAATGTAACGTAATATGCAGTGTATCATTGGAAATAACTTATAATATGACGTAACATGCAGGTGTATCATTGAAAATACCTTCTAATATATCGTAATATGTAGTTTATCATTGAAAATACCTTATAATATAACGTAATATACAGTGTATCATTGAAAATACCTTATAATATAGCGTAATATGCAGTATATCATTGAAAATACCTTATAATATAGCGGAATATGCAGTGTATCATTGAAAATACCTTATAATATAACGTAATATGCAGTGTATCATTGAAAATACCTTATAATATAACGTAACATGCAGTGTATCATTGAAAATACCTTATAATATAACGTAATATGCAGTGTATCATTGAAAATACCTTATAATATAGCGTAATATGCAGTATATCATTGAAAATACCTTATAATATAGCGTAATATGCAGTGTATCATTGAAAATACCTTATAATATAACGTAATATGCAGTGTATCATTGAAAATACCTTATTACATATCGTAATATGCAGTGTATCATTGAAAATACCTTATAATATAACGTGATATGCAGTGTATCATTGAAAATACCTTATAGAATAACGTAATATGCAGTGTATCATTGAAAATACCTTATAATATAACGTAATATGCAGTGTATCATTGAAAATACATTATAATATAACGTAATATGCAGTGTATCATTGAAAATACATTATAATATAACGTAATATACAGTGTATCATTGAAAATACCTTATAATGTAACGTAATATGCAGTGTATCATTGGAAATAACTTATAATATGACGTAACATGCAGTGTATCATTGAAAAATACCTTCTAATATATCGTAATATGTAGTTTATCATTGAAAATACCTTATAATATAACGTAATATACAGTGTATCATTGAAAATACCTTATAATATAGCGTAATATGCAGTATATCATTGAAAATACCTTATAATATAGCGGAATATGCAGTGTATCATTGAAAATACCTTATAATATAACGTAATATGCAGTGTATCATTGAAAATACCTTATAATATAACGTAACATGCAGTGTATCATTGAAAATACCTTATAATATAACGTAATATGCAGTGTATCATTGAAAATACCTTATAATATAGCGTAATATGCAGTATATCATTGAAAATACCTTATAATATAGCGTAATATGCAGTGTATCATTGAAAATACCTTATAATATAACGTAATATGCAGTGTATCATTGAAAATACCTTACAATATAACGTAATATGCAGTTTATCATTGAAAATACCTTATCATATAACGTAATATGCAGTGTATCATTGAAAATACCTTACGATATAACGTAATATGCAGTGTATCATTGAAAATACTTTATATCATAACGTAATATGCAGTGTATCATTGAAAGTACCTTATAATATATCGTAATATGCAGTGTATCATTGAAAATACCTTATATTATAACGTAATATGCAGTGTATCATTGAAAATACCTTATAATAATAACGTAATATGCAGTGTATCATTGAAAATACCTTATAATATAACGTAATATGCAGTGTATCATTGAAAATACCTTACGATATATCGTAGTTTATCATTGAAAATACCTTATAATATAACGTAATATGCAGTGTATCATTGAAAGTACCTTATAATGTAACGTAATATGCAGTGTATCATTGGAAATAACTTATAATATGACGTAACATGCAGTGTATCATTGAAAATACCTTCTAATATATCGTAATATGTAGTTTATCATTGAAAATACCTTATAATATAACGTTATATACAGTGTATCATTGAAAATACCTTATAATAAAGCGTAATATGCAGTATATCATTGAAAATACCTTATAATATAGCGTAATATGCAGTGTATCATTGACAATACCATATAATATAACGTAATATGCAGTGTATCATTGAAAATACCTTATAATAAAGCGTAATATGCAGTATATCATTGAAAATACCTTATAATATAGCGTAATATGCAGTATATCATTGAAAATACCTTATAATATAGCGTAATATGCAGTGTATCATTGAAAATACCTTATAATATAACGTAATATGCAGTGTATCATTGAAAATACCTTATAATATAACGTAATATGCAGTGTATCATTGAAAATACCTTATTACATATCGTAATATGCAGTGTATCATTGAAAATACCTTCTAATATATCGTAATATGTAGTTTATCATTGAAAATACCTTATAATATAACGTAATATACAGTGTATCATTGAAAATACCTTATAATATAGCGTAATATGCAGTATATCATTGAAAATACCTTATAATATAGCGGAATATGCAGTGTATCATTGAAAATACCTTATAATATAACGTAATATGCAGTGTATCATTGAAAAATACCTTATAATATAAACGTAACATGCAGTGTATCATTGAAAATACCTTATAATATAACGTAATATGCAGTGTATCATTGAAAATACCTTATAATATAGCGTAATATGCAGTATATCATTGAAAATACCTTATAATATAGCGTAATATGCAGTGTATCATTGAAAATACCTTATAATATAACGTAATATGCAGTGTATCATTGAAAATACCTTATTACATATCGTAATATGCAGTGTATCATTGAAAATACCTTATAATATAACGTGATATGCAGTGTATCATTGAAAATACCTTATAGAATAACGTAATATGCAGTGTATCATTGAAAATACCTTATAATATAACGTAATATGCAGTGTATCATTGAAAATACATTATAATATAACGTAATATGCAGTGTATCATTGAAAATACATTATAATATAACGTAATATACAGTGTATCATTGAAAATACCTTATAATGTAACGTAATATGCAGTGTATCATTGGAAATAACTTATAATATGACGTAACATGCAGTGTATCATTGAAAATACCTTCTAATATATCGTAATATGTAGTTTATCATTGAAAATACCTTATAATATAACGTAATATACAGTGTATCATTGAAAATACCTTATAATATAACGTAATATGCAGTATATCATTCGAAAATACCTTATAATATAGCGGAATATGCAGTGTATCATTGAAAATACCTTATAATATAACGTAATATGCAGTGTATCATTGAAAATACCTTATAATATAACGTAACATGCAGTGTATCATTGAAAATACCTTATAATATAACGTAATATGCAGTGTATCATTGAAAATACCTTATAATATAGCGTAATATGCAGTATATCATTGAAAATACCTTATAATATAGCGTAATATGCAGTGTATCATTGAAAATACCTTATAATATAACGTAATATGCAGTGTATCATTGAAAATACCTTACAATATAACGTAATATGCAGTTTATCATTGAAAATACCTTATCATATAACGTAATATGCAGTGTATCATTGAAAATACCTTACGATATAACGTAATATGCAGTGTATCATTGAAAATACTTTATATCATAACGTAATATGCAGTGTATCATTGAAAGTACCTTATAATATATCGTAATATGCAGTGTATCATTGAAAATACCTTATATTATAACGTAATATGCAGTGTATCATTGAAAATACCTTATAATATAACGTAATATGCAGTGTATCATTGAAAATACCTTATAATATAACGTAATATGCAGTGTATCATTGAAAATACCTTACGATATATCGTAGTTTATCATTGAAAATACCTTATAATATAACGTAATATGCAGTGTATCATTGAAAGTACCTTATAATATAGCGTAATATGCAGTGTATCATTGAAAATACCTTATAATATAACGTAATATGCAGTGTATCATTGGAAAATACCTTCTAATATAACATAATATGCAGTGTATCATTCGAAAATACCTTATAATATAACGTAATATGCAGTGTATCATTGGCATATTACGTTATATTATAAGGTATTTTCAATGATACCTTATAATATAACGTAATATGCAGTGTATCATTGAAAATACCTTACGATATAACGTAATATCCAGTGTATCATTGAAAATACCTTATATCATATCGTAATATGCAGTGTATCATTGAAAATACCTTGTAATATAACGTAATATGCAGTGTATCATTGAAAATACCTTCTAATATAACGTAATATGCAGTGTATCATTGAAAATGCCTTCTAATATATCGTAGTTTATCATTGAAAATACATTATAATATAACGTAATATGCAGTGTATCATTGAAAATACCTTATAACATAACGTAATATGCAGTGTATCATTGAAAATACCTTATAATATAGCGTAATATGCAGTATATCATTGAAAATACCTTATAATATAGCGTAATATGCAGTGTATCATTGAAAATACCTTATAATATAACGTAATATGCAGTGTATCATTGAAAATGCCTTCTAATATATCGTAGTTTATCATTGAAAATACCTTATAATATAACGTAATATGCAGTGTATCATTGAAAATACCTTATAATATAGCGTAATATGCAGTGTATCATTGAAAATACCTTATAATATAACGTAATATGCAGTGTATCATTGAAAATACCTTACAATATAACGTAATATGCAGTTTATCATTGAAAATACCTTATCATATAACGTAATATGCAGTGTATCATTGAAAATACCTTACGATATAACGTAATATGCAGTGTATCATTGAAAATACTTTATATCATAACGTAATATGCAGTGTATCATTGAAAGTACCTTATAATATATCGTAATATGCAGTGTCTCATTGAAAATACCTTATATTATAACGTAATATGCAGTGTATCATTGAAAATACCTTATAATATAACGTAATATGCAGTGTATCATTGAAAATACCTTATAATATAACGTAATATGCAGTGTATCATTGAAAATACCTTACGATATATCGTAGTTTATCATTGAAAATACCTTATAATATAACGTAATATGCAGTGTATCATTGAAAGTACCTTATAATATAGCGTAATATGCAGTGTATCATTGAAAATACCTTATAATATAACGTAATATGCAGTGTATCATTGAAAATACCTTCTAATATAACATAATATGCAGTGTATCATTGAAAATACCTTATAATATAACGTAATATGCAGTGTATCATTGAAAATACCTTATAATATAACGTAATATGCAGTGTATCATTGAAAATACCTTACGATATAACGTAATATCCAGTGTATCATTGAAAATACCTTATATCATATCGTAATATGCAGTGTATCATTGAAAATACCTTGTAATATAACGTAATATGCAGTGTATCATTGAAAATACCTTCTAATATAACGTAATATGCAGTGTATCATTGAAAATGCCTTCTAATATATCGTAGTTTATCATTGAAAATACATTATAATATAACGTAATATGCAGTGTATCATTGAAAATACCTTATAACATAACGTAATATGCAGTGTATCATTGAAAATACCTTATAATATAGCGTAATATGCAGTATATCATTGAAAATACCTTATAATATAGCGTAATATGCAGTGTATCATTGAAAATACCTTATAATATAACGTAATATGCAGTGTATCATTGAAAATGCCTTCTAATATATCGTAGTTTATCATTGAAAATACCTTATAATATAACGTAATATGCAGTGTATCATTGAAAATACCTTATAATATAGCGTAATAAGCAGTGTATCATTGAAAATACCTTATAATATAACGTAATATGCAGTGTATCATTGAAAATACCTTCTAATATATCGTAGTTTATCATTGAAAATACCTTATAATATAACGTAATATGCAGTGTATCATTGAAAATACCTTATAATATAACGTAATATGCAGTGTGTCATAGAAAATACCTTATAATATAACGTAATATACAGTGTATCATTGAAAATACCTTACAATATAGCGTAACATGCAGTGTATCATTGAAAATACCTTATAATATAGCGTAATATCCAGTGTATCATTGAAAATACCTTATAATATAACGTAATATGCAGTGTATCATTGAAAATGTTTTATAATATATCGTAATTTGTAGTGTATCGTTGAAAATACCTTATAATATAACGTAATATGCAGTGTATCATTGAAAATACCTTCTAATATAACGTAATATGCAGTGTATCATTGAAAATACCTTATAATATAACGTAACATGCAGTGTATCATTGAAAATACCTTATAATATAACGTAATATGCAGTGTATCATTGAAAATACCTTATAATAAAGCGTAATATGCAGTATATCATTGAAAATACCTTATAATATAGCGTAATATGCAGTATATCATTGAAAATACCTTATAATATAGCGTAATATGCAGTGTATCATTGAAAATACCTTATAATATAACGTAATATGCAGTGTATCATTGAAAATACCTTATAATATAACGTAATATGCAGTGTATCATTGAAAATACCTTATTACATATCGTAATATGCAGTGTATCATTGAAAATACCTTATAATATAACGTAATATGCAGTGTATCATTGAAAATACCTTATAATATAACGTAATATGCAGTGTATCATTGAAAATACCTTATAATATAACGTAATATGCAGTGTATCATTGAAAATACATTATAATATAACGTAATATGCAGTGTATCATTGAAAATACATTATAATATAACGTAATATACAGTGTATCATTGAAAATACCTTATAATATAACGTAATTTGCAGTGTATCATAGAAAATACCATGTAATATAACGTAATATACAGTGTATCATTGAAAATACCTTATAATATTACGTAATATGCAGTGTATCATTGAAAATACCTTATAATATAACGTAATATGCAGTGTATCATTGAAAATACCTTATAATATAACGTAATATGCAGTGTATCATTGAAAATACCTTCTAATATAACGTAATATGCAGTGTATCATTGAAAATACCTTATTACATATCGTAATATGCAGTGTATCATTGAAAATACCTTATAATATAACGTAATATGCAGTGTATGATTGAAAATACCTTCTAATATATCGTAGTTTATCATTGAAAATACCTTATAATATAACGTAATATGCAGTGTATCATTGAAAATACCTTATAATATAACGTAACATGCAGTGTATCATTGAAAATACCTTATAATATAACGTAATATGCAGTGTATCATTGAAAATACCTTATAATATAACGTAATATGCAGTGTATCATTGATAATACCTTATAATATAGCGTAATATGCAGTGTATCATTGAAAATACCATGTAATATAACGTAATATACAGTGTATTATTGAAAATACCTTATAATATTACGTAATATGCAGTGTATCATTGAAAATACCTTATAATATAACGTAATATGCAGTGTATCATGGAAAATACCTTATAATATAACGTAATATGCAGTGTATCATTGAAAATACCTTATAATGTAACGTAATATGCAGTGTATCATTGAAAATACCTTATACTACAACGTAATATACAGTATATCATTGAAAATACCTCATAATATATCGTAATATGTAGTTTATCATTGTAAATACCTTATAACATAACGTAATATGCAGTGTATCATTGAAAATACCTTCTAATATATCGTAGTTTATCATTGAAAATTCCTTATAATATAACGTAATATGCAGTGTATCATTGGCAATACCATATAATATGACGTAATATGCAGTGTATCATTGAAAATACCTTATTACATATCGTAATATGCAGTGTATCATTGAAAATACCTTATAATATAACGTAATATGCAGTGTATGATTGAAAATACCTTCTAATATATCGTAGTTTATCATTGAAAATACCTTATAATATAACGTAATATGCAGTGTATCATTGAAAATACCTTATAATATAACGTAACATGCAGTGTATCATTGAAAATACCTTATAATATAACGTAATATGGAGTGTATCATTGAAAATACCTTATAATATAACGTAATATGCAGTGTATCATTGAAAATGCCTTCTAATATATCGTAGTTTATCATTGAAAATACCTTATAATATAACGTAATATGCAGTGTATCATTGATAATACCTTATAATATAGCGTAATATGCAGTGTATCATTGAAAATACCATGTAATATAACGTAATATACAGTGTATCATTGAAAATACCTTATAATATTACGTAATATGCAGTGTATCATTGAAAATACCTTATAA
This sequence comes from Lasioglossum lativentre, assembly GCA_916610255.1. Taxonomy (NCBI): domain Eukaryota; kingdom Metazoa; phylum Arthropoda; class Insecta; order Hymenoptera; family Halictidae; genus Lasioglossum; species Lasioglossum lativentre. The sequence continues at coordinate 9,517 of CAKAJI010000535.1, forward strand.
TATAACGTAATATGCAGTGTATCATGGAAAATACCTTATAATATAACGTAATATGCAGTGTATCATTGAAAATACCTTATAATGTAACGTAATATGCAGTGTATCATTGAAAATACCTTATACTACAACGTAATATACAGTATATCATTGAAAATACCTCATAATATATCGTAATATGTAGTTTATCATTGTAAATACCTTATAACATAACGTAATATGCAGTGTATCATTGAAAATACCTTCTAATATATCGTAGTTTATCATTGAAAATTCCTTATAATATAACGTAATATGCAGTGTATCATTGGCAATACCATATAATATGACGTAATATGCAGTGTATCATTGAAAATAACTTATAATATGACGTAACATGCAGTGTATCATTGAAAATACCTTCTAATATATCGTAATATGTAGTTTATCATTGAAAATACCTTATAATATAACGTAATATACAGTTTATCATTGAAAATACCTTATAATAAAGCGTAATATGCAGTATATCATTGAAAATACCTTATAATATAGCGTAATATGCAGTGTATCATTGAAAATACCTTATAATATAACGTAATATGCAGTGTATCATTGAAAATACCTTATAATATAACGTAATATGCAGTGTATCATTGAAAATACCTTCTAATATAACGTAATATGCAGTGTATCATTGAAAATACCTTATTACATATCGTAATATGCAGTGTATCATTGAAAATACCTTATAATATAACGTAATATGCAGTGTATGATTGAAAATACCTTCTAATATATCGTAGTTTATCATTGAAAATACCTTATAATATAACGTAATATGCAGTGTATCATTGAAAATACCTTATAATATAACGTAACATGCAGTGTATCATTGAAAAAACCTTATAATATAACGTAATATGCAGTGTATCATTGAAAATACCTTATAATAAAGCGTAATATGCAGTATATCATTGAAAATACCTTCTAATATATCGTAGTTTATCATTGAAAATTCCTTATAATATAACGTAATATGCAGTGTATCATTGGCAATACCATATAATATGTCGTAATATGCAGTGTATCATTGAAAATACCTTATACTACAACGTAATATACAGTATATCATTGAAAATACCTCATAATATATCGTACTATGTAGTTTATCATTGTAAATACCTTATAACATAACGTAATATGCAGTGTATCATTGAAAATACCTTATAATGTAACGTAATATGCAGTGTATCATTGGAAATAACTTATAATATGACGTAACATGCAGTGTATCATTGAAAATACCTTCTAATATATCGTAATATGTAGTTTATCATTGAAAATACCTTATAATATAACGTAATATACAGTGTATCATTGAAAATACCTTATAATATATCGTAATATGAAGTGTATCATTGAAAATACCTTATTACATATCGTAATATGCAGTGTATCATTGAAAATACCTTATAATATAACGTAATATGCAGTGTATCATTGAAAATACCTTATAATATAACGTAACATGCAGTGTATCATTGAAAATACCTTATAATATAACGTAATATGCAGTGTATCATTGAAAATACCTTATAATATAACGTAATATGCAGTGTATCATTGAAAATACCTTCTAATATAACGTAATATGCAGTGTATCATTGAAAATACCTTATTACATATCGTAATATGCAGTGTATCATTGAAAATACCTTATAATATAACGTAATATGCAGTGTATGATTGAAAATACCTTCTAATATATCGTAGTTTATCATTGAAAATACCTTATAATATAACGTAATATGCAGTGTATCATTGAAAATACCTTATAATATAACGTAACATGCAGTGTATCATTGAAAATACCGTATTACATATCGTAATATGCAGTGTATCATTGAAAATACCTTATAATAAAGCGTAATATGCAGTATATCATTGAAAATACCTTCTAATATATCGTAGTTTATCATTGAAAATTCCTTATAATATAACGTAATATGCAGTGTATCATTGAAAATACCTTATAATATAACGTAACATGCAGTGTATCATTGAAAATACCTTATAATATAACGTAATATACAGTATATCATTGAAAATACCTCATAATATATCGTACTATGTAGTTTATCATTGTAAATACCTTATAACATAACGTAATATGCAGTGTATCATTGAAAATACCTTATTACATATCGTAATATGCAGTGTATCATTGAAAATACCTTATAATATAACGTAATATGCAGTGTATGATTGAAAATACCTTCTAATATATCGTAGTTTATCATTGAAAATACCTTATAATATAACGTAATATGCAGTGTATCATTGAAAATACCTTATAATATAACGTAACATGCAGTGTATCATTGAAAAAACCTTATAATATAACGTAATATGCAGTGTATCATTGAAAATACCTTATAATAAAGCGTAATATGCAGTGTATCATTGAAAATACCTTCTAATATATCGTAGTTTATCATTGAAAATACCTTATAATATAACGTAATATGCAGTGTATCATTGGAAATACCTTATAATATAACGTAACATGCAGTGTATCATTGAAAAAACCTTATAATATAACGTAATATGCAGTGTATCATTGAAAATACCTTATAATAAAGCGTAATATGCAGTATATCATTGAAAATACCTTCTAATATATCGTAGTTTATCATTGAAAATTCCTTATAATATAACGTAATATGCAGTGTATCATTGGCAATACCATATAATATGACGTAATATGCAGTGTATCATTGAAAATACCTTATACTACAACGTAATATACAGTATATCATTGAAAATACCTCATAATATATCGTACTATGTAGTTTATCATTGTAAATACCTTATAACATAACGTAATATGCAGTGTATCATTGAAAATACCTTATAATGTAACGTAATATGCAGTGTATCATTGGAAATAACTTATAATATGACGTAACATGCAGTGTATCATTGAAAATACCTTATAATATAACGTAATATGCAGTGTATGATTGAAAATACCTTCTAATATATCGTAGTTTATCATTGAAAATACCTTATAATATAACGTAATATGCAGTGTATCATTGAAAATACCTTATAATATAACGTAACATGCAGTGTATCATTGAAAATACCTTATAATATAACGTAATATGCAGTGTATCATTGAAAATACCTTATAATAAAGCGTAATATGCAGTATATCATTGAAAATACCTTCTAATATATCGTAGTTTATCATTGAAAATTCCTTATAATATAACGTAATATGCAGTGTATCATTGGCAATACCATATAATATGACGTAATATGCAGTGTATCATTGAAAATACCTTATACTACAACGTAATATACAGTATATCATTGAAAATACCTCATAATATATCGTACTATGTAGTTTATCATTGTAAATACCTTATAACATAACGTAATATGCAGTGTATCATTGAAAATACCTTATTACATATCGTAATATGCAGTGTATCATTGAAAATACCTTATAATATAACGTAATATGCAGTGTATGATTGAAAATACCTTCTAATATATCGTAGTTTATCATTGAAAATACCTTATAATATAACGTAATATGCAGTGTATCATTGAAAATACCTTATAATATAACGTAACATGCAGTGTATCATTGAAAAAACCTTATAATATAACGTAATATGCAGTGTATCATTGAAAATACCTTATAATAAAGCGTAATATGCAGTATATCATTGAAAATACCTTCTAATATATCGTAGTTTATCATTGAAAATTCCATATAATATAACGTAATATGCAGTGTATCATTGGCAATACCATATAATATGACGTAATATGCAGTGTATCATTGAAAATACCTTATACTACAACGTAATATACAGTATATCATTGAAAATACCTCATAATATATCGTACTATGTAGTTTATCATTGTAAATACCTTATAACATAACGTAATATGCAGTGTATCATTGAAAATACCTTATAATGTAACGTAATATGCAGTGTATCATTGGAAATAACTTATAATATGACGTAACATGCAGTGTATCATTGAAAATACCTTCTAATATATCGTAATATGTAGTTTATCATTGGAAATACCTTCTAATATATCGTAGTTTATCATTGAAAATTCCTTATAATATAACGTAATATGCAGTGTATCATTGGCAATACCATATAATATGACGTAATATGCAGTGTATCATTGAAAATACCTTATACTACAACGTAATATACAGTATATCATTGAAAATACCTCATAATATATCGTACTATGTAGTTTATCATTGTAAATACCTTATAACATAACGTAATATGCAGTGTATCATTGAAAATACCTTATAATGTAACGTAATATGCAGTGTATCATTGGAAATAACTTATAATATGACGTAACATGCAGTGTATCATTGAAAATACCTTCTAATATATCGTAATATGTAGTTTATCATTGAAAATACCTTATAATATAACGTAATATACAGTGTATCATTGAAAATACCTTATAATATATCGTAATATGAAGTGTATCATTGACAATACCATATAATATAACGTAATATGCAGTGTATCATTGAAAATACCGTATAACATATCCTAATATGCAGTGTATCATTGAAAATACCTTCTAATATAACGTAATATGCAGTGTATCATTGAAAAAACCTTATAATATAACGTAATATGCAGTGTATCATTGAAAATACCTTATAATATAACGTAATATGCAGTGTATCATTGAAAATACCTTATTACATATCGTAATATGCAGTGTATCATTGAAAATACCTTATAATATAACGTAATATGCAGTGTATCATTGAAAATACCTTATAATATAACGTAATATGCAGTGTATCATTGAAAATACCTTATAATATAACGTAATATGCAGTGTATCATTGAAAATACCTTATAATATAACGTAATATGCAGTGTATCATTGAAAATACATTATAATATAACGTAATATGCAGTGTATCATTGAAAATACCTTCTAATATATCGTAATATGTAGTTTATCATTGAAAATACCTTATTACATATCGTAATATGCAGTGTATCATTGAAAATACCTTATAATATAACGTAATATGCAGTGTATGATTGAAAATACCTTCTAATATATCGTAGTTTATCATTGAAAATACCTTATAATATAACGTAATATGCAGTGTATCATTGAAAATACCTTATAATATAACGTAATATACAGTGTATCATTGAAATTACCTTATAATATATCGTAATATGAAGTGTATCATTGACAATACCATATAATATAACGTAATATGCAGTGTATCATTGAAAATACCGTATAACATATCCTAATATGCAGTGTATCATTGAAAATACCTTCTAATATAACGTAACATGCAGTGTATCATTGAAAATACCTTATAATATAACGTAATATGCAGTGTATCATTGAAAATACCTTATTACATATCGTAATATGCAGTGTATCATTGAAAATACCTTATAATATAACGTAATATGCAGTGTATCATTGAAAATACCTTATAATATAACGTAATATGCAGTGTATCATTGAAAATACCTTATAATATAACGTAATATGCAGTGTATCATTGAAAATACCTTATAATATAACGTAATATGCAGTGTATCATTGAAAATACATTATAATATAACGTAATATGCAGTGTATCATTGAAAATACCTTCTAATATATCGTAATATGTAGTTTATCATTGAAAATACCTTATTACATATCGTAATATGCAGTGTATCATTGAAAATACCTTATAATATAACGTAATATGCAGTGTATGATTGAAAATACCTTCTAATATATCGTAGTTTATCATTGAAAATACCTTATAATATAACGTAATATGCAGTGTATCATTGAAAATACCTTATAATATAACGTAATATACAGTGTATCATTGAAATTACCTTATAATATATCGTAATATGAAGTGTATCATTGACAATACCATATAATATAACGTAATATGCAGTGTATCATTGAAAATACCGTATAACATATCCTAATATGCAGTGTATCATTGAAAATACCTTCTAATATAACGTAACATGCAGTGTATCATTGAAAATACCTTATAATATAACGTAATATGCAGTGTATCATTGAAAATACCTTATAATAAAGCGTAATATGCAGTATATCATTGAAAATACCTTATAATATAGCGTAATATGCAGTGTATCATTGAAAATACCTTATAATATAACGTAATATGCAGTGTATCATTGAAAATACCTTATAATATAACGTAATATGCAGTGTATCATTGAAAATACCTTATTACATATCGTAATATGCAGTGTATCATTGAAAATACCTTATAATATAACGTAATATGCAGTGTATCATTGAAAATACCTTATAATATAACGAAATATGCAGTGTATCATTGAAAATACCTTATAATATAACGTAATATGCAGTGTATCATTGAAAATACATTATAATATAACGTAATATGCAGTGTATCATTGAAAATACATTATAATATAACGTAATATACAGTGTATCATTGAAAATACCTTATAATATAACGTAATATGCAGTGTATCATAGAAAATACCATGTAATATAACGTAATATACAGTGTATCATTGAAAATACCTTATAATATTACGTAATATGGAGTGTATCATTGAAAATACCTTATAATATAACGTAATATGCAGTGTATCATGGAAAATACCTTATAATATAACGTAATATGCAGTGTATCATTGAAAATACCTTATAATGTAACGTAATATGCAGTGTATCATTGAAAATACCTTATACTACAACGTAATATGCAGTGTATCATTGGCAATACCATATAATATGACGTAATATGCAGTGTATCATTGAAAATAACTTATAATATGACGTAACATGCAGTGTATCATTGAAAATACCTTCTAATATATCGTAATATGTAGTTTATCATTGAAAATACCTTATAATATAACGTAATATACAGTTTATCATTGAAAATACCTTATAATAAAGCGTAATATGCAGTATATCATTGAAAATACCTTATAATATAGCGTAATATGCAGTGTATCATTGAAAATACCTTATAATATAACGTAATATGCAGTGTATCATTGAAAATACCTTATTACATATCGTAATATGCAGTGTATCATTGAAAATACCTTATAATATAACGTAATATGCAGTGTATCATTGAAAATACCTTATAATATAACGAAATATGCAGTGTATCATTGAAAATACCTTATAATATAACGTAATATGCAGTGTATCATTGAAAATACATTATAATATAACGTAATATGCAGTGTATCATTGAAAATACCTTATCATATAACGTAATATGCAGTGTATCATTGAAAATACCTTACGATATAACGTAATATGCAGTGTATCATTGAAAATACTTTATATCATAACGTAATATGCAGTGTATCATTGAAAGTACCTTATAATATATCGTAATATGCAGTGTATCATTGAAAATACCTTATATTATAACGTAATATGCAGTGTATCATTGAAAATACCTTATAATATAACGTAATATGCAGTGTATCATTGAAAATACCTTATAATATAACGTAATATGCAGTGTATCATTGAAAATACCTTATAATATAACGTAATATGCAGTGTATCATTGAAAGTACCTTATAATATAGCGTAATATGCAGTGTATCATTGAAAATACCTTATAATATAACGTAATATGCAGTGTATCATTGAAAATACCTTCTAATATAACATAATATGCAGTGTATCATTGAAAATACCTTATAATATAACGTAATAAGCAGTGTATCATTGAAAATACCTTATAATATAACGTAATATGCAGTGTATCATTGAAAATACCTTACGATATAACGTAATATCCAGTGTTTCATTGAAAATACCTTATATCATATCGTAATATGCAGTGTATCATTGAAAATACCTTGTAATATAACGTAATATGCAGTGTATCATTGAAAATACCTTCTAATATAACGTAATATGCAGTGTATCATTGAAAATACAATATAATATAACGTAATATGCAGTGTATCATTGAAAATACCTTATAACATAACGTAATATGCAGTGTATCATTGAAAATACCTTATAATATAGCGTAATATGCAGTATATCATTGAAAATACCTTATAATATAGCGTAATATGCAGTGTATCATTGAAAATACCTTATAATATAACGTAATATGCAGTGTATCATTGAAAATGCCTTCTAATATATCGTAGTTTATCATTGAAAATACCTTATAATATAACGTAATATGCAGTGTATCATTGAAAATACCTTATAATATAGCGTAATATGCAGTGTATCATTGAAAATACCTTATAATATAACGTAATATGCAGTGTATCATTGAAAATACCTTCTAATATATCGTAGTTTACCATTGAAAATACCTTATAATATAACGTAATATGCAGTGTATCATTGAAAATACCTTATAATATAACGTAATATGCAGTGTGTCATAGAAAATACCTTATAATATAACGTAATATACAGTGTATCATTGAAAATACCTTACAATATAGCGTAACATGCAGTGTATCATTGAAAATACCTTATAATATAACGTAATATGCAGTGTATCATTGAAAATACCTTATAATATAACGTGATATGCAGTGTATCATTGAAAATACCTTATAATATAACGTAATATGCAGTGTATCATTGAAAATACCTTATAATATAACGTAATATGCAGTGTATCATTGAAAATACATTATAATATAACGTAATATGCAGTGTATCATTGAAAATACATTATAATATAACGTAATATACAGTGTATCATTGAAAATACCTTATAATATAACGTAATATGCAGTGTATCATAGAAAATACCATGTAATATAACGTAATATACAGTGTATCATTGAAAATACCTTATAATATTACGTTATATGCAGTGTATCATTGAAAATACCTTATAATATAACGTAATATGCAGTGTATCATTGAAAATACCTTATAATATAACGTAATATGCAGTGTATCATTGAAAATACCTTATAATGTAACGTAATATGCAGTGTATCATTGAAAATACCTTATACTACAACGTAATATACAGTATATCATTGAAAATACCTCATAATATATCGTAATATGTAGTTTATCATTGTAAATACCTTATAACATAACGTAATATGCAGTGTATCATTGAAAATACCTTATAATGTAACGTAATATGCAGTGTATCATTGGAAATAACTTATAATATGACGTAACATGCAGTGTATCATTGAAAATACCTTCTAATATATCGTAATATGTAGTTTATCATTGAAAATACCTTATAATATAACGTAATATACAGTGTATCATTGAAAATACCTTCTAATATATCGTAGTTTACCATTGAAAATACCTTATAATATAACGTAATATGCAGTGTATCATTGAAAATACCTTATAATATAACGTAATATGCAGTGTGTCATAGAAAATACCTTATAATATAACGTAATATACAGTGTATCATTGAAAATACCTTACAATATAGCGTAACATGCAGTGTATCATTGAAAATACCTTATAATATAGCGTAATATCCAGTGTATCATTGAAAATACCTTATAATATAACGTAATATGCAGTGTATCATTGAAAATGTTTTATAATATATCGTAATATGTAGTGTATCTTTGAAAATACCTTTTAATATAACGAAATGTGCAGTGTATCGTTGAAAATACCTTATAATGTAACGTAATATGCAGTGTATCATTGGAAATACCTTATAATGTAACGTAATATGCAGTGTATCATTGAAAATACCTTCTAATATATCGTAGTTTATCATTGAAAATTCCTTATAATATAACGTAATATGCAGTGTATCATTGGCAATACCATATAATATGACGTAATATGCAGTGTATCATTGAAAATACCTTATAATATAGCGTAATATGCAGTGTATCATTGAAAATACCTTATAATATAACGTAATATGCAGTGTATCATTGAAAATACCTTATAATATAACGTGATATGCAGTGTATCATTGAAAATACCTTATAATATAACGTAATATGCAGTGTATCATTGAAAATACCTTATAATATAACGTAATATGCAGTGTATCATTGAAAATACATTATAATATAACGTAATATGCAGTGTATCATTGAAAATACATTATAATATAACGTAATATACAGTGTATCATTGAAAATACCTTATAATATAACGTAATATGCAGTGTATCATAGAAAATACCATGTAATATAACGTAATATACAGTGTATCATTGAAAATACCTTATAATATTACGTTATATGCAGTGTATCATTGAAAATACCTTATAATATAACGTAATATGCAGTGTATCATTGAAAATACCTTATAATATAACGTAATATGCAGTGTATCATTGAAAATACCTTATAATGTAACGTAATATGCAGTGTATCATTGAAAATACCTTATACTACAACGTAATATACAGTATATCATTGAAAATACCTCATAATATATCGTAATATGTAGTTTATCATTGTAAATACCTTATAACATAACGTAATATGCAGTGTATCATTGAAAATACCTTATAATGTAACGTAATATGCAGTGTATCATTGGAAATAACTTATAATATGACGTAACATGCAGTGTATCATTGAAAATACCTTCTAATATATCGTAATATGTAGTTTATCATTGAAAATACCTTATAATATAACGTAATATACAGTGTATCATTGAAAATACCTTATAATATAGCGTAATATGCAGTATATCATTGAAAATACCTTATAATATAGCGGAATATGCAGTGTATCATTGAAAATACCTTATAATATAACGTAATATGCAGTGTATCATTGAAAATACCTTATAATATAACGTAACATGCAGTGTATCATTGAAAATACCTTATAATATAACGTAATATGCAGTGTATCATTGAAAATACCTTATAATATAGCGTAATATGCAGTATATCATTGAAAATACCTTAGAATATAGCGGAATATGCAGTGTATCATTGAAAATACCTTATAATATAACGTAATATGCAGTGTATCATTGAAAATACCTTATAATATAACGTAACATGCAGTGTATCATTGAAAATACCTTATAATATAACGTAATATGCAGTGTATCATTGAAAATACCTTATAATATAGCGTAATATGCAGTATATCATTGAAAATACCTTATAATATAGCGTAATATGCAGTGTATCATTGAAAATACCTTATAATATAACGTAATATGCAGTGTATCATTGAAAATACCTTACAATATAACGTAATATGCAGTGTATCATTGAAAATACCTTATAATATAACGTAATATGCAGTGTATCATTGAAAATACCTTACGATATAACGTAATATGCAGTGTATCATTGAAAATACTTTATATCATAACGTAATATGCAGTGTATCATTGAAAGTACCTTATAATATATCGTAATATGCAGTGTATCATTGAAAATACCTTATATTATAACGTAATATGCAGTGTATCATTGAAAATACCTTATAATATAACGTAATATGCAGTGTATCATTGAAAATACCTTATAATATAACGTAATATGCAGTGTATCATTGAAAATACCTTCTAATATAACATAATATGCAGTGTATCATTGAAAATACCTTATAATATAACGTAATATGCAGTGTATCATTGAAAATACCTTATAATATAACGTAATATGCAGTGTATCATTGAAAATACCTTACGATATAACGTAATATCCAGTGTATCATTGAAAATACCTTATATCATATCGTAATATGCAGTGTATCATTGAAAATACCTTGTAATATAACGTAATATGCAGTGTATCATTGAAAATACCTTCTAATATAACATAATATGCAGTGTATCATTGAAAATACCTTATAATATAACGTAATATGCAGTGTATCATTGAAAATACCTTATAATATAACGTAATATGCAGTGTATCATTGAAAATACCTTACGATATAACGTAATATCCAGTGTATCATTGAAAATACCTTATATCATATCGTAATATGCAGTGTATCATTGAAAATACCTTGTAATATAACGTAATATGCAGTGTATCATTGAAAATACCTTCTAATATAACGTAATATGCAGTGTATCATTGAAAATGCCTTCTAATATATCGTAGTTTATCATTGAAAATACATTATAATATAACGTAATATGCAGTGTATCATTGAAAATACCTTATAACTTAACGTAATATGCAGTGTATCATTGAAAATACCTTATAATATAGCGTAATGTGCAGTATATCATTGAAAATACCTTATAATATAGCGTAATATGCAGTGTATCATTGAAAATACCTTATAATATAACGTAATATGCAGTGTATCATTGAAAATGCCTTCTAATATATCGTAGTTTATCATTGAAAATACCTTATAATATAACGTAATATGCAGTGTATCATTGAAAATACCTTATAATATAGCGTAATATGCAGTGTATCATTGAAAATACCTTATAATATAACGTAATATGCAGTGTATCATTGAAAATACCTTCTAATATATCGTAGTTTATCATTGAAAATACCTTATAATATAACGTAATATGCAGTGTATCATTGAAAATTCCTTATAATATAACGTAATATGCAGTGTGTCATAGAAAATACCTTATAATATAACGTAATATACAGTGTATCATTGAAAATACCTTACAATATAGCGTAACATGCAGTGTATCATTGAAAATACCTTATAATATAGCGTAATATCCAGTGTATCATTGAAAATACCTTATAATATAACGTAATATGCAGTGTATCATTGAAAATGTTTTATAATATATCGTAATATGTAGTGTATCTTTGAAAATACCTTATAATATAACGAAATGTGCAGTGTATCGTTGAAAATACCTTATAATATAACGTAATATGCAGTGTATCATTGAAAATACCTTATAATATAACGTAATATGCAGTGTATCATTGAAAATACCATGTAATATAACGTAATATACAGTGTATCATTGAAAATACCTTATAATATATCGTAATATACAGTGTATCATTGAAAATACCTTATAATATAACGTAATGTGCAGTGTATCATTGAAAATACCTTATAATATAACGTAATATGCAGTGTATCATTGAAAATACCTTACGATATAACGTAATATGCAGTGTATCATTGAAAATACCATGTAATATAACGTAATATACAGTGTATCATTGAAAATACCTTATAATATAACGTAATATGCAGTGTATCAATGAAAATACCTTCTCATATATCGTAGTTTATCATTGAAAATACCTTATAATATAACGTAATATGCAGTGTATCATTGAAAATACATTATAATATATCGTAATATGCAGTGTATCATTGACAATACCATATAATATAACGTAATATGCAGTGTATCATTGAAAATACCGTATAACATATCCTAATATGCAGTGTATCATTGAAAATACCTTCTAATATAACGTAATATGCAGTGTATCATTGAAAATACCTTATAATATAACGTAACATGCAGTGTATCATTGAAAATACCTTATAATATAACGTAATATGCAGTGTATCATTGAAAATACCTTATAATAAAGCGTAATATGCAGTATATCATTGAAAATACCTTATAATATAGCGTAATATGCAGTATATCATTGAAAATACCTTATAATATAGCGTAATATGCAGTGTATCATTGAAAATACCTTATAATATAACGTAATATGCAGTGTATCATTGAAAATACCTTATAATATAACGTAATATGCAGTGTATCATTGAAAATACCTTATTACATATCGTAATATGCAGTGTATCATTGAAAATACCTTATAATATAACGTAATATGCAGTAAATCATTGAAAATACCTTATAATATAACGTAATATGCAGTGTATCATTGAAAATACCTTATAATATAACGTAATATGCAGTGTATCATTGAAAATACATTATAATATAACGTAATATGCAGTGTATCATTGAAAATACATTATAATATAACGTAATATACAGTGTATCATTGAAAATACCTTATAATATAACGTAATATGCAGTGTATCATAGAAAATACCATGTAATATAACGTAATATACAGTGTATCATTGAAAATACCTTATAATATTACGTAATATGCAGTGTATCATTGAAAAAACCTTATAATATAACGTAATATGCAGTGTATCATTGAAAATACCTTATAATATAACGTAATATGCAGTGTATCATTGAAAATACCTTCTAATATAACGTAATATGCAGTGTATCATTGAAAATACCTTATTACATATCGTAATATGCAGTGTATCATTGAAAATACCTTATAATATAACGTAATATGCAGTGTATGATTGAAAATACCTTCTAATATATCGTAGTTTATCATTGAAAATACCTTATAATATAACGTAATATGCAGTGTATCATTGAAAATACCTTATAATATAACGTAACATGCAGTGTATCATTGAAAATACCTTATAATATAACGTAATATGCAGTGTATCATTGAAAATACCTTATAATATAACGTAATATGCAGTGTATCATTGAAAATACATTATAATATAACGTAATATGCAGTGTATCATTGAAAATACATTATAATATAACGTAATATACAGTGTATCATTGAAAATACCTTATAATATAACGTAATATGCAGTGTATCATAGAAAATACCATGTAATATAACGTAATATACAGTGTATCATTGAAAATACCTTATAATATTACGTAATATGCAGTGTATCATTGAAAAAACCTTATAATATAACGTAATATGCAGTGTATCATTGAAAATACCTTATAATATAACGTAATATGCAGTGTATCATTGAAAATACCTTATAATATAACGTAATATGCAGTGTATCATTGAAAATACCTTATTACATATCGTAATATGCAGTGTATCATTGAAAATACCTTATAATATAACGTAATATGCAGTGTATGATTGAAAATACCTTCTAATATATCGTAGTTTATCATTGAAAATACCTTATAATATAACGTAATATGCAGTGTATCATTGAAAATACCTTATAATATAACGTAACATGCAGTGTATCATTGAAAATACCTTATAATATAACGTAATATGCAGTGTATCATTGAAAATACCTTATAATATAACGTAATATGCAGTGTATCATTGAAAATACATTATAATATAACGTAATATGCAGTGTATCATTGAAAATACATTATAATATAACGTAATATACAGTGTATCATTGAAAATACCTTATAATATAACGTAATATGCAGTGTATCATAGAAAATACCATGTAATATAACGTAATATACAGTGTATCATTGAAAATACCTTATAATATTACGTAATATGCAGTGTATCATTGAAAATACCTTATAATATAACGTAATATGCAGTGTATCATGGAAAATACCTTATAATATAACGTAATATGCAGTGTATCATTGAAAATACCTTATAATGTAACGTAATATGCAGTGTATCATTGAAAATACCTTATACTACAACGTAATATACAGTATATCATTGAAAATACCTCATAATATATCGTAATATGTAGTTTATCATTGTAAATACCTTATAACATAACGTAATATGCAGTGTATCATTGAAAATACCTTATAATGTAACGTAATATGCAGTGTATCATTGGAAATACCTTATAATGTAACGTAATATGCAGTGTATCATTGAAAATACCTTCTAATATATCGTAGTTTATCATTGAAAATTCCTTATAATATAACGTAATATGCAGTGTATCATTGGCAATACCATATAATATGACGTAATATGCAGTGTATCATTGAAAATACCTTATAATGTAACGTAATATGCAGTGTATCATTGAAAATACCTTATACTACAACGTAATATACAGTATATCATTGAAAATACCTCATAATATATCGTAATATGTAGTTTATCATTGTAAATACCTTATAACATAACGTAATATGCAGTGTATCATTGAAAATACCTTATAATGTAACGTAATATGCAGTGTATCATTGGAAATACCTTATAATGTAACGTAATATGCAGTGTATCATTGAAAATACCTTCTAATATATCGTAGTTTATCATTGAAAATTCCTTATAATATAACGTAATATGCAGTGTATCATTGGCAATACCATATAATATGACGTAATATGCAGTGTATCATTGAAAATACCTTATACTACAACGTAATATACAGTATATCATTGAAAATACCTCATAATATATCGTAATATGTAGTTTATCATTGTAAATACCTTATAACATAACGTAATATGCAGTGTATCATTGAAAATACCTTATAATGTAACGTAATATGCAGTGTATCATTGGAAATAACTTATAATATGACGTAACATGCAGTGTATCATTGAAAATACCTTCTAATATATCGTAATATGTAGTTTATCATTGAAAATACCTTATAATATAACGTAATATACAGTGTATCATTGAAAATACCTTATAATAAAGCGTAATATGCAGTATATCATTGAAAATACCTTATAATATAGCGTAATATGCAGTGTATCATTGACAATACCATATAATATAACGTAATATGCAGTGTATCATTGAAAATACCTTATAATAAAGCGTAATATGCAGTATATCATTGAAAATACCTTATAATATAGCGTAATATGCAGTATATCATTGAAAATACCTTATAATATAGCGTAATATGCAGTGTATCATTGAAAATACCTTATAATATAACGTAATATGCAGTGTATCATTGAAAATACCTTATAATATAACGTAATATGCAGTGTATCATTGAAAATACCTTATTACATATCGTAATATGCAGTGTATCATTGAAAATACCTTATAATATAACGTGATATGCAGTGTATCATTGAAAATACCTTATAATATAACGTAATATGCAGTGTATCATTGAAAATACCTTATAATGTAACGTAATATGCAGTGTATCATTGAAAATACCTTATACTACAACGTAATATACAGTATATCATTGAAAATACCTCATAATATATCGTAATATGTAGTTTATCATTGTAAATACCTTATAACATAACGTAATATGCAGTGTATCATTGAAAATACCTTATAATGTAACGTAATATGCAGTGTATCATTGGAAATACCTTATACTACAACGTAATATGCAGTGTATCATTGGCAATACCATATAATATGACGTAATATGCAGTGTATCATTGAAAATAACTTATAATATGACGTAACATGCAGTGTATCATTGAAAATACCTTCTAATATATCGTAATATGTAGTTTATCATTGAAAATACCTTATAATATAACGTAATATACAGTTTATCATTGAAAATACCTTATAATAAAGCGTAATATGCAGTATATCATTGAAAATACCTTATAATATAGCGTAATATGCAGTGTATCATTGAAAATACCTTATAATATAACGTAATATGCAGTGTATCATTGAAAATACCTTATTACATATCGTAATATGCAGTGTATCATTGAAAATACCTTATAATATAACGTAATATGCAGTGTATCATTGAAAATACCTTATAATATAACGAAATATGCAGTGTATCATTGAAAATACCTTATAATATAACGTAATATGCAGTGTATCATTGAAAATACATTATAATATAACGTAATATGCAGTGTATCATTGAAAATACATTATAATATAACGTAATATACAGTGTATCATTGAAAATACCTTATAATATAACGTAATATGCAGTGTATCATAGAAAATACCATGTAATATAACGTAATATACAGTGTATCATTGAAAATACCTTATAATATTACGTAATATGGAGTGTATCATTGAAAATACCTTATAATATAACGTAATATGCAGTGTATCATGGAAAATACCTTATAATATAACGTAATATGCAGTGTATCATTGAAAATACCTTATAATGTAACGTAATATGCAGTGTATCATTGAAAATACCTTATACTACAACGTAATATGCAGTGTATCATTGGCAATACCATATAATATGACGTAATATGCAGTGTATCATTGAAAATAACTTATAATATGACGTAACATGCAGTGTATCATTGAAAATACCTTCTAATATATCGTAATATGTAGTTTATCATTGAAAATACCTTATAATATAACGTAATATACAGTTTATCATTGAAAATACCTTATAATAAAGCGTAATATGCAGTATATCATTGAAAATACCTTATAATATAGCGTAATATGCAGTGTATCATTGAAAATACCTTATAATATAACGTAATATGCAGTGTATCATTGAAAATACCTTATAATATAACGTAATATGCAGTGTATCATTGAAAATACCTTCTAATATAACGTAATATGCAGTGTATCATTGAAAATACCTTATTACATATCGTAATATGCAGTGTATCATTGAAAATACCTTATAATATAACGTAATATGCAGTGTATGATTGAAAATACCTTCTAATATATCGTAGTTTATCATTGAAAATACCTTATAATATAACGTAATATGCAGTGTATCATTGAAAATACCTTATAATATAACGTAACATGCAGTGTATCATTGAAAATACCTTATAATATAACGTAATATGCAGTGTATCATTGAAAATACCTTATAATATAGCGTAATATGCAGTATATCATTGAAAATACCTTATAATATAGCGTAATATGCAGTGTATCATTGAAAATACCTTATAATATAACGTAATATGCAGTGTATCATTGAAAATACCTTACAATATAACGTAATATGCAGTGTATCATTGAAAATACCTTATCATATAACGTAATATGCAGTGTATCATTGAAAATACCTTACGATATAACGTAATATGCAGTGTATCATTGAAAATACTTTATATCATAACGTAATATGCAGTGTATCATTGAAAGTACCTTATAATATATCGTAATATGCAGTGTATCATTGAAAATACCTTATATTATAACGTAATATGCAGTGTATCATTGAAAATACCTTATAATATAACGTAATATGCAGTGTATCATTGAAAATACCTTATAATATAACGTAATATGCAGTGTATCATTGAAAATACCTTATAATATAACGTAATATGCAGTGTATCATTGAAAGTACCTTATAATATAGCGTAATATGCAGTGTATCATTGAAAATACCTTATAATATAACGTAATATGCAGTGTATCATTGAAAATACCTTCTAATATAACATAATATGCAGTGTATCATTGAAAATACCTTATAATATAACGTAATAAGCAGTGTATCATTGAAAATACCTTATAATATAACGTAATATGCAGTGTATCATTGAAAATACCTTACGATATAACGTAATATCCAGTGTTTCATTGAAAATACCTTATATCATATCGTAATATGCAGTGTATCATTGAAAATACCTTGTAATATAACGTAATATGCAGTGTATCATTGAAAATACCTTCTAATATAACGTAATTTGCAGTGTATCATTGAAAATGCCTTCTAATATATCGTAGTTTATCATTGAAAATACAATATAATATAACGTAATATGCAGTGTATCATTGAAAATACCTTATAACATAACGTAATATGCAGTGTATCATTGAAAATACCTTATAATATAGCGTAATATGCAGTATATCATTGAAAATACCTTATAATATAGCGTAATATGCAGTGTATCATTGAAAATACCTTATAATATAACGTAATATGCAGTGTATCATTGAAAATGCCATCTAATATATCGTAGTTTATCATTGAAAATACCTTATAATATAACGTAATATGCAGTGTATCATTGAAAATACCTTATAATATAGCGTAATATGCAGTGTATCATTGAAAATACCTTATAATATAACGTAATATGCAGTGTATCATTGAAAATACCTTCTAATATATCGTAGTTTACCATTGAAAATACCTTATAATATAACGTAATATGCAGTGTATCATTGAAAATACCTTATAATATAACGTAATATGCAGTGTGTCATAGAAAATACCTTATAATATAACGTAATATACAGTGTATCATTGAAAATACCTTACAATATAGCGTAACATGCAGTGTATCATTGAAAATACCTTATAATATAACGTAATATGCAGTGTATCATTGAAAATACCTTATAATATAACGTGATATGCAGTGTATCATTGAAAATACCTTATAATATAACGTAATATGCAGTGTATCATTGAAAATACCTTATAATATAACGTAATATGCAGTGTATCATTGAAAATACATTATAATATAACGTAATATGCAGTGTATCATTGAAAATACATTATAATATAACGTAATATGCAGTGTATCATTGAAAATACCTTATAATATAACGTAATATGCAGTGTATCATAGAAAATACCATGTAATATAACGTAATATACAGTGTATCATTGAAAATACCTTATAATATTACGTTATATGCAGTGTATCATTGAAAATACCTTATAATATAACGTAATATGCAGTGTATCATTGAAAATACCTTATAATATAACGTAATATGCAGTGTATCATTGAAAATACCTTATAATGTAACGTAATATGCAGTGTATCATTGAAAATA
This sequence comes from Lasioglossum lativentre, assembly GCA_916610255.1. NCBI lineage: Eukaryota > Metazoa > Arthropoda > Insecta > Hymenoptera > Halictidae > Lasioglossum > Lasioglossum lativentre. The sequence goes on from CAKAJI010000535.1 coordinate 30,038, forward strand.
CCTTATACTACAACGTAATATACAGTATATCATTGAAAATACCTCATAATATATCGTAATATGTAGTTTATCATTGTAAATACCTTATAACATAACGTAATATGCAGTGTATCATTGAAAATACCTTATAATGTAACGTAATATGCAGTGTATCATTGGAAATAACTTATAATATGACGTAACATGCAGTGTATCATTGAAAATACCTTCTAATATATCGTAATATGTAGTTTATCATTGAAAATACCTTATAATATAACGTAATATACAGTGTATCATTGAAAATACCTTATAATATAGCGTAATATGCAGTATATCATTGAAAATACCTTAGAATATAGCGGAATATGCAGTGTATCATTGAAAATACCTTATAATATAACGTAATATGCAGTGTATCATTGAAAATACCTTCTAATATATCGTAGTTTACCATTGAAAATACCTTATAATATAACGTAATATGCAGTGTATCATTGAAAATACCTTATAATATAACGTAATATGCAGTGTGTCATAGAAAATACCTTATAATATAACGTAATATACAGTGTATCATTGAAAATACCTTACAATATAGCGTAACATGCAGTGTATCATTGAAAATACCTTATAATATAGCGTAATATCCAGTGTATCATTGAAAATACCTTATAATATAACGTAATATGCAGTGTATCATTGAAAATGTTTTATAATATATCGTAATATGTAGTGTATCTTTGAAAATACCTTTTAATATAACGAAATGTGCAGTGTATCGTTGAAAATACCTTATAATGTAACGTAATATGCAGTGTATCATTGGAAATACCTTATAATGTAACGTAATATGCAGTGTATCATTGAAAATACCTTCTAATATATCGTAGTTTATCATTGAAAATTCCTTATAATATAACGTAATATGCAGTGTATCATTGGCAATACCATATAATATGACGTAATATGCAGTGTATCATTGAAAATACCTTATAATATAGCGTAATATGCAGTGTATCATTGAAAATACCTTATAATATAACGTAATATGCAGTGTATCATTGAAAATACCTTATAATATAACGTGATATGCAGTGTATCATTGAAAATACCTTATAATATAACGTAATATGCAGTGTATCATTGAAAATACCTTATAATATAACGTAATATGCAGTGTATCATTGAAAATACATTATAATATAACGTAATATGCAGTGTATCATTGAAAATACATTATAATATAACGTAATATACAGTGTATCATTGAAAATACCTTATAATATAACGTAATATGCAGTGTATCATAGAAAATACCATGTAATATAACGTAATATACAGTGTATCATTGAAAATACCTTATAATATTACGTTATATGCAGTGTATCATTGAAAATACCTTATAATATAACGTAATATGCAGTGTATCATTGAAAATACCTTATAATATAACGTAATATGCAGGTGTATCATTGAAAATACCTTATAATGTAACGTAATATGCAGTGTATCATTGAAAATACCTATACTACAACGTAATATACAGTATATCATTGAAAATACCTTCATAATATATCGTAATATGTAGTTTATCATTGTAAATACCTTATAACATAACGTAATATGCAGTGTATCATTGAAAATACCTTATAATATAGCGTAATATGCAGTGTATCATTGGAAATAACTTATAATATGACGTAACATGCAGTGTATCATTGAAAATACCTTCTAATATATCGTAATATGTAGTTTATCATTGAAAATACCTTATAATATAACGTAATATGCAGTGTATCATTGAAAATACCTTATAATATAACGTAATATGCAGTGTATCATTGAAAATACCTTAGAATATAGCGGAATATGCAGTGTATCATTGAAAATACCTTATAATATAACGTAATATGCAGTGTATCATTGAAAATACCTTATAATATAACGTAACATGCAGTGTATCATTGAAAATACCTTATAATATAACGTAATATGCAGTGTATCATTGAAAATACCTTATAATATAGCGTAATATGCAGTATATCATTGAAAATACCTTAGAATATATCGGAATATGCAGTGTATCATTGAAAATAACCTTATAATATAACGTAACATGCAGTGTATCATTGAAAATACCTTATAATATAACGTAACATGCAGTGTATCATTGAAAATACCTTATAATATAACGTAATATGCAGTGTATCATTGAAATACCTTATAATATAGCGTAATATGCAGTATATCATTGAAAATACCTTATAATATAGCGTAATATGCAGTGTATCATTGAAAATACCTTATAATATAACGTAATATGCAGTGTATCATTGAAAATACCTTACAATATAACGTAATATGCAGTGTATCATTGAAAATACCTTATCATATAACGTAATATGCAGTGTATCATTGAAAATACCTTACGATATAACGTAATATGCAGTGTATCATTGAAAATACTTTATAATATATCGTAATATGCAGTGTATCATTGAAAATACCTTATAATATA
>CAKAJI010000536.1:0-56916 GCA_916610255.1 Lasioglossum lativentre
ATACCTTATAATATAACGTAATATGCAGTGTATCATTGAAAATACCTTATAATATATCGTAATTTGTAGTGTATCAATGAAAATACCTTCTCATATAACGTAATATGCAGTGTATCATTGAAAATACCTTATAATATATCGTTATTTGTAGTGTATCATTGAAATTACCTTATAATATAACGTAATATGCAGTGTATCATTGAAAATACCTTATAATATAACGTAATATGCAGTGTATCATTGAAAATACCTTATAATATAACGTAATATGCAGTGTATCATTGAAAATACCTTCCCATATAACGTAATATGCAGTGTATCATTGAAAATACCTTATAATATATCGTAATTTGTAGTGAATCAATGAAAATACCTTCTCATATAACGTAATATGCAGTGTATCATTGAATATACCTTATAATATATCGTTTTCTTGTAGTGTATCTTTGAAAATACCTTATAATATAACGTAATATGCAGTGTATCATTGAAAATACCTTATAATATAACGTAATATGCAGTGTATCATTGAAAATACCTTATAATATAACGTAATATGCAGTGTATCATTGAATATACCTTCCCATATAACTTAATATGCAGTGTATCATTGAATATACCTTGTAATATAACGTAATATGCAGTGTATCATTGAAAATACCTTATAATATATTGCAGTTTATCATTGAAAATACCTTTTAATATAACTTAATATGCAGTGTATCATTGAAAATACCTTATAATATATCGTAATTTGTAGTGTATCATGGAAAATACCTTATAATATAACGTAATATGCAGTGTATCATTGAAAATACCTTATAATATAACGTAATATGCAGTGTATCATTGAAAATACCTTATAATATAACGTAATATGCAGTGTATCTTTGAAAATACCTTATAATATAACGTAATATGCACTGTGTCATTGAAAATACCTTATAATATATAGTAGTTTATCATTGAAAATACCTTGTAATATAACGTAATATGCAGTGTATCATTGAAAATACCTTATAATATAACGTAATATCCAGTCCATCACTGAAAATACCTTATAATATATCGTAATTTGTAGTGTATCAATGAAAATACCTTCTCATATAACGTAATATGCAGTGTATCATTGAAAATACCTTATAATATATCGTTATTTGTAGTGTATCATTGAAATTACCTTATAATATAACGTAATATGCAGTGTATCATTGAAAATACCTTATAATATAACGTAATATGCAGTGTATCATTGAAAATACCTTCCCATAAAACTTAATATGCAGTGTATCATTGAATATACCTTATGATATAACGTAATTTGTAGTGTATCATTGAAAATACCTTATAATATATAGTAGTTTATCATTGAAAATACCTTATAGTATAACGTAATATGCAGTGTATCATTGAAAATACCTTATAATATATCGTTATTTGTAGTGTATCTTTGAAAATACCTTATAATATAACGTAATATGCAGTGTATCATTGAAAATACCTTATAATATAACGTAATATGCAGTGTATCATTGAAAATACCTTCCCATATAACTTAATATGCAGTGTATCATTGAATATACCTTATGATATAACGTAATTTGTAGTGTATCATTGAAAATACCTTATAATATATAGTAGTTTATCATTGAAAATACCTTATAGTATAACGTAATATGCAGTGTATCATTGAAAATACCTTATAATATATCGTTATTTGTAGTGTATCTTTGAAAATACCTTATAATATAACGTAATATGCAGTGTATCATTGAAAATACCTTATAATATATAGTAGTTTATCATTGAAAATACCTTATAATATAACTTAATATGCAGTGTATCATTGAAAATACCTTATAGTATAACGTAATATGCAGTGCATCATTGAAAATACCTTATAATATAACGTAATATGCAGTGTATCATTGAAAATACCTTATAATATAACGTAATATGCAGTGTATCATTGAAAATACCTTATAATATATCGTAATTTGTAGTGTATCAATGAAAATACCTTCTCATATAACGTAATATGCAGTGTACCATTGAAAATACCTTATGATATAACGTAATATGCAGTGTATCATTGAAAATACCTTAGAATATATGGTAATTCTAGTCTATCAATGAAAATACCTTATAATATAACGTAATATGCAGTGTATCATTGAAAATACCTTATAATATATCGTAATTTGTAGTGTATCATGGAAAATACCTTATAATATAACGTAATATGCAGTGTATCATTGAAAATACCTTATAATATAACGTAATATGCAGTGTATCATTGAAAATACCTTATAATATAACGTAATATGCAGTGTATCTTTGAAAATACCTTATAATATAACGTAATATGCACTGTGTCATTGAAAATACCTTATAATATATAGTAGTTTATCATTGAAAATACCTTGTAATATAACGTAATATGCAGTGTATCATTGAAAATACCTTATAATATAACGTAATATCCAGTCTATCACTGAAAATACCTTATAATATATCGTAATTTGTAGTGTATCAATGAAAATACCTTCTCATATAACGTAATATGCAGTGTATCATTGAAAATACCTTATAATATATCGTTATTTGTAGTGTATCATTGAAATTACCTTATAATATAACGTAATATGCAGTGTATCATTGAAAATACCTTATAATATAACGTAATATGCAGTGTATCATTGAAAATACCTTCCCATATAACTTAATATGCAGTGTATCATTGAATATACCTTATGATATAACGTAATTTGTAGTGTATCATTGAAAATACCTTATAATATATAGTAGTTTATCATTGAAAATACCTTATAGTATAACGTAATATGCAGTGTATCATTGAAAATACCTTATAATATATCGTTATTTGTAGTGTATCTTTGAAAATACCTTATAATATAACGTAATATGCAGTGTATCATTGAAAATACCTTATAATATAACGTAATATGCAGTGTATCATTGAAAATACCTTCCCATATAACTTAATATGCAGTGTATCATTGAATATAACTTATGATATAACGTAATTTGTAGTGTATCATTGAAAATACCTTATAATATATAGTAGTTTATCATTGAAAATACCTTATAGTATAACGTAATATGCAGTGTATCATTGAAAATACCTTATAATATATCGTTATTTGTAGTGTATCTTTGAAAATACCTTATAATATAACGTAATATGCAGTGTATCATTGAAAATACCTTATAATATATAGTAGTTTATCATTGAAAATACCTTATAATATAACTTAATATGCAGTGTATCATTGAAAATACCTTATAGTATAACGTAATATGCAGTGCATCATTGAAAATACCTTATAATATAACGTAATATGCAGTGTATCATTGAAAATACCTTATAATATAACGTAATATGCAGTGTATCATTGAAAATACCTTATAATATATCGTAATTTGTAGTGTATCAATGAAAATACCTTCTCATATAACGTAATATGCAGTGTATCATTGAAAATACCTTATGATATACCGTAATATGCAGTGTATCATTGAAAATACCTTATAATATAACGTAATATGCAGTGTATCATTGAAAATACCTTATAATATATCGTAATTTGTAGTGTATCAATGAAAATACCTTCTCATATAACGTAATATGCAGTGTATCATTGAAAATACCTTATAATTTATCGTTATTTGTAGTGTATCTTTGAAAATACCTTATAATATAACGTAATATGCACTGTATCATTGAAAATACCTTATAATATATAGTAGTTTATCATTGAAAATACCTTATAATATAACTTAATATGCAGTGTATCATTGAAAATACCTTATAGTATAACGTAATATGCAGTGCATCATTGAAAATACCTTATAATATAACGAAATATGCAGTGTATCATTGAAAATACCTTATCATATAACGTAATATGCAGTGTATCATTGAAAATACCTTATAATATATCGTAATTTGTAGTGTATGAATGAAAATACCTTCTCATATAACGTAATATGCAGTGTATCATTGAAAATACCTTATAATATATCGTTATTTGTAGTGTATCATTGAAAATACCTTATAATATAACGTAATATGCAGTGTATCATTGAAAATACCTTATAATATAACGTAATATACAGTGTATCATTGAAAATACCTTATAATATAACGTAATATGCAGTGTATCATTGAAAATACCTTCCCATATAACTTAATATGCAGTGTATCATTGAATATACCTTATGATATAACGTAATTTGTAGTGTATCATTGAAAATACCTTATAATATATAGTAGTTTATCATTGAAAATACCTTATAGTATAACGTAATATGCAGTGTATCATTGAAAATACCTTATAATATATCGTTATTTGTAGTGTATCTTTGAAAATACCTTATAATATAACGTAATATGCAGTGTATCATTGAAAATACCTTATAATATATAGTAGTTTATCATTGAAAATACCTTATAATATAACTTAATATGCAGTGTATCATTGAAAATACCTTATAGTATAACGTAATATGCAGTGCATCATTGAAAATACCTTATAATATAACGTAATATGCAGTGTATCATTGAAAATACCTTATAATATATCGTAATTTGTAGTGTATCAATGAAAATACCTTCTCATATAACGTAATATGCAGTGTATCATTGAAAATACCTTATAATATAAAGTTATTTGTAGTGTATCTTTGAAAATACCTTATAATATAACGTAATATGCAGTGTATCATTGAAAATACCTTATAATATATAGTAGTTTATCATCGAAAATACCTTATAATATAACTTAATATGCAGTGTATCATTGAATATACCTTATGATATAACGTAATTTGTAGTGTATCATTGAAAATACCTTATAATATATAGTAGTTTATCATTGAAAATACCTTATAATATAACGTAATATGCAGTGTATCATTGAAAATACCTTATAATATATCGTAATTTGTAGTTTATCATTGAAAATACCTTATAATATAACGTAATATGCAGTGTATCATTGAAAATACCTTATAATATATCGTAATTTGTAGTGTATCAATGAAAATACCTTCTCATATAACGTAATATGCAGTGTATCATTGAAAATACCTTATAATATAACGTAATATGCAGTGTATCATTGAAAATACCTTATAATATAACGTAATATGCAGTGTATCTTTGAAAATACCTTATAATATAACGTAATATGCACTGTGTCATTGAAAATACCTTATAATATATAGTAGTTTATCATTGAAAATACCTTGTAATATAACGTAATATGCAGTGTATCATTGAAAATACCTTATAATATAACGTAATATCCAGTCCATCACTGAAAATACCTTATAATATATCGTAATTTGTAGTGTATCAATGAAAATACCTTCTCATATAACGTAATATGCAGTGTATCATTGAAAATACCTTATAATATATCGTTATTTGTAGTGTATCATTGAAATTACCTTATAATATAACGTAATATGCAGTGTATCATTGAAAATACCTTATAATATAACGTAATATGCAGTGTATCATTGAAAATACCTTCCCATATAACTTAATATGCAGTGTATCATTGAATATACCTTATGATATAACGTAATTTGTAGTGTATCATTGAAAATACCTTATAATATATAGTAGTTTATCATTGAAAATACCTTATAGTATAACGTAATATGCAGTGTATCATTGAAAATACCTTATAATATATCGTTATTTGTAGTGTATCTTTGAAAATACCTTATAATATAACGTAATATGCAGTGTATCATTGAAAATACCTTATAATATAACGTAATATGCAGTGTATCATTGAAAATACCTTCCCATATAACTTAATATGCAGTGTATCATTGAATATACCTTATGATATAACGTAATTTGTAGTGTATCATTGAAAATACCTTATAATATATAGTAGTTTATCATTGAAAATACCTTATAGTATAACGTAATATGCAGTGTATCATTGAAAATACCTTATAATATATCGTTATTTGTAGTGTATCTTTGAAAATACCTTATAATATAACGTAATATGCAGTGTATCATTGAAAATACCTTATAATATATAGTAGTTTATCATTGAAAATACCTTATAATATAACTTAATATGCAGTGTATCATTGAAAATACCTTATAGTATAACGTAATATGCAGTGCATCATTGAAAATACCTTATAATATAACGTAATATGCAGTGTATCATTGAAAATACCTTATAATATAACGTAATATGCAGTGTATCATTGAAAATACCTTATAATATATCGTAATTTGTAGTGTATCAATGAAAATACCTTCTCATATAACGTAATATGCAGTGTATCATTGAAAATACCTTATGATATACCGTAATATGCAGTGTATCATTGAAAATACCTTATAATATAACGTAATATGCAGTGTATCATTGAAAATACCTTATAATATATCGTAATTTGTAGTGTATCAATGAAAATACCTTCTCATATAACGTAATATGCAGTGTATCATTGAAAATACCTTATAATTTATCGTTATTTGTAGTGTATCTTTGAAAATACCTTATAATATAACGTAATATGCACTGTATCATTGAAAATACCTTATAATATATAGTAGTTTATCATTGAAAATACCTTATAATATAACTTAATATGCAGTGTATCATTGAAAATACCTTATAGTATAACGTAATATGCAGTGCATCATTGAAAATACCTTATAATATAACGAAATATGCAGTGTATCATTGAAAATACCTTATCATATAACGTAATATGCAGTGTATCATTGAAAATACCTTATAATATATCGTAATTTGTAGTGTATGAATGAAAATACCTTCTCATATAACGTAATATGCAGTGTATCATTGAAAATACCTTATAATATATCGTTATTTGTAGTGTATCATTGAAAATACCTTATAATATAACGTAATATGCAGTGTATCATTGAAAATACCTTATAATATAACGTAATATACAGTGTATCATTGAAAATACCTTATAATATAACGTAATATGCAGTGTATCATTGAAAATACCTTCCCATATAACTTAATATGCAGTGTATCATTGAATATACCTTATGATATAACGTAATTTGTAGTGTATCATTGAAAATACCTTATAATATATAGTAGTTTATCATTGAAAATACCTTATAGTATAACGTAATATGCAGTGTATCATTGAAAATACCTTATAATATATCGTTATTTGTAGTGTATCTTTGAAAATACCTTATAATATAACGTAATATGCAGTGTATCATTGAAAATACCTTATAATATATAGTAGTTTATCATTGAAAATACCTTATAATATAACTTAATATGCAGTGTATCATTGAAAATACCTTATAGTATAACGTAATATGCAGTGCATCATTGAAAATACCTTATAATATAACGTAATATGCAGTGTATCATTGAAAATACCTTATAATATATCGTAATTTGTAGTGTATCAATGAAAATACCTTCTCATATAACGTAATATGCAGTGTATCATTGAAAATACCTTATAATATAAAGTTATTTGTAGTGTATCTTTGAAAATACCTTATAATATAACGTAATATGCAGTGTATCATTGAAAATACCTTATAATATATAGTAGTTTATCATCGAAAATACCTTATAATATAACTTAATATGCAGTGTATCATTGAATATACCTTATGATATAACGTAATTTGTAGTGTATCATTGAAAATACCTTATAATATATAGTAGTTTATCATTGAAAATACCTTATAATATAACGTAATATGCAGTGTATCATTGAAAATACCTTATAATATATCGTAATTTGTAGTTTATCATTGAAAATACCTTATAATATAACGTAATATGCAGTGTATCATTGAAAATACCTTATAATATATCGTAATTTGTAGTGTATCAATGAAAATACCTTCTCATATAACGTAATATGCAGTGTATCATTGAAAATACCTTATAATATAACGTAATATGCAGTGTATCATTGAAAATACCTTATAATATAACGTAATATGCAGTGTATCTTTGAAAATACCTTATAATATAACGTAATATGCACTGTGTCATTGAAAATACCTTATAATATATAGTAGTTTATCATTGAAAATACCTTGTAATATAACGTAATATGCAGTGTATCATTGAAAATACCTTATAATATAACGTAATATCCAGTCCATCACTGAAAATACCTTATAATATATCGTAATTTGTAGTGTATCAATGAAAATACCTTCTCATATAACGTAATATGCAGTGTATCATTGAAAATACCTTATAATATATCGTTATTTGTAGTGTATCATTGAAATTACCTTATAATATAACGTAATATGCAGTGTATCATTGAAAATACCTTATAATATAACGTAATATGCAGTGTATCATTGAAAATACCTTCCCATATAACTTAATATGCAGTGTATCATTGAATATACCTTATGATATAACGTAATTTGTAGTGTATCATTGAAAATACCTTATAATATATAGTAGTTTATCATTGAAAATACCTTATAGTATAACGTAATATGCAGTGTATCATTGAAAATACCTTATAATATATCGTTATTTGTAGTGTATCTTTGAAAATACCTTATAATATAACGTAATATGCAGTGTATCATTGAAAATACCTTATAATATAACGTAATATGCAGTGTATCATTGAAAATACCTTCCCATATAACTTAATATGCAGTGTATCATTGAATATACCTTATGATATAACGTAATTTGTAGTGTATCATTGAAAATACCTTATAATATATAGTAGTTTATCATTGAAAATACCTTATAGTATAACGTAATATGCAGTGTATCATTGAAAATACCTTATAATATATCGTTATTTGTAGTGTATCTTTGAAAATACCTTCTCATATAACGTAATATGCAGTGTATCATTGAAAATACCTTATAATATAAAGTTATTTGTAGTGTATCTTTGAAAATACCTTATAATATAACGTAATATGCAGTGTATCATTGAAAATACCTTATAATATATAGTAGTTTATCATCGAAAATACCTTATAATATAACTTAATATGCAGTGTATCATTGAATATACCTTATGATATAACGTAATTTGTAGTGTATCATTGAAAATACCTTATAATATATAGTAGTTTATCATTGAAAATACCTTATAATATAACGTAATATGCAGTGTATCATTGAAAATACCTTATAATATATCGTAATTTGTAGTTTATCATTGAAAATACCTTATAATATAACGTAATATGCAGTGTATCATTGAAAATACCTTATAATATATCGTAATTTGTAGTGTATCAATGAAAATACCTTCTCATATAACGTAATATGCAGTGTATCATTGAAAATACCTTATAATATATCGTAATTTGTAGTGTATCATTGAAAATACCTTATAATATAACGTAATATGCAGTGTATCATTGAAAATACCTTATAATATATAGTAGTTTATCATTGAAAATACCTTATAATATAACTTAATATGCAGTGTATCATAGAAAATACCTTATAGTATAACGTAATATGCAGTGCATCATTGAAAATACCTTATAATATAACGTAATATGCAGTGTATCATTGAAAATACCTTATAATATAACGTAATATGCAGTGTATCATTGAAAATACCTTATAGTATAACGTAATATGCAGTGCATCATTGAAAATACCTTATAATATAACGTAATATGCAGTGTATCATTGAAAATACCTTATAATATAACGTAATATGCAGTGTATCATTGAAAATACCTTATAATATAACGTAATATGCAGTGTATCATTGAAAATACCTTATAATATAACGTAATATGCAGTGTATCATTGAAAATACCTTCCCATATAACGTAATATGCAGTGTATCATTGAAAATACCTTATAATATATCGTAATTTGTAGTGAATCAATGAAAATACCTTCTCATATAACGTAATATGCAGTGTATCATTGAAAATACCTTATAATATATCGTTTTCTTGTAGTGTATCTTTGAAAATACCTTATAATATAACGTAATATGCAGTGTATCATTGAAAATACCTTATAATATAACGTAATATGCAGTGTATCATTGAAAATACCTTATAATATAACGTAATATGCAGTGTATCATTGAATATACCTTCCCATATAACTTAATATGCAGTGTATCATTGAATATACCTTGTAATATAACGTAATATGCAGTGTATCATTGAAAATACCTTATAATATATTGCAGTTTATCATTGAAAATACCTTTTAATATAACTTAATATGCAGTGTATCATTGAAAATACCTTATGATATAACGTAATATGCAGTGTATCATTGAAAATACCTTAGAATATATGGTAATTCTAGTCTATCAATGAAAATACCTTATAATATAACGTAATATGCAGTGTATCATTGAAAATACCTTATAATATATCGTAATTTGTAGTGTATCATTGAAAATACCTTATAATATAACGTAATATGCAGTGTATCATTGAAAATACCTTATAATATAACGTAATATGCAGTGTATCATTGAAAATACCTTATAATATAACGTAATATGCAGTGTATCATTGAAAATACCTTCCCATATAACTTAATATGCAGTGTATCATTGAATATACCTTATGATATAACGTAATATGTAGTGTATCATTGAAAATACCTTATAATATATCGTTATTTGTAGTGTATCATTGAAATTACCTTATAATATAACGTAATATGCAGTGTATCATTGAAAATACCTTATAATATAACGTAATATGCAGTGTATCATTGAAAATACCTTCCCATATAACTTAATATGCAGTGTATCATTGAAAATACCTTATAATATAACTTAATATGCAGTGTATCATTGAAAATATCTTATGATATACCGTAATATGCAGTGTATCATTGAAAATACCTTATAATATAACGTAATATGCAGTGTATCATTGAAAATACCTTATAATATATTGTAATTTTTTAGTGTATCATTGAAAATACCTAATAATATAACGTAATATGCAGTGTATCATTGAAAATACCTTAGAATATATGGTAATTCTTGTCTATCAATGAAAATACCTTATAATATAACGTAATATGCAGTGCATCATTGAAAATACCTTATAATATAACGTAATATGCAGTGTGTCATGAAAAATACCTTATAATATAACGTAATATGCAGTGTATCATTGAAAATACCTTATAATATAACGTAATATGCAGTGTATCATCGAAAATACCTTCCCATATAACGTAATATGCAGTGTATCATTGAAAATACCTTATAATATATAGTAGTTTATCATTGAAAATACATTATAATATAACTTAATATGCAGTGTATCATTGAAAATACCTTATAGTATAACGTAATATGCAGTGCATCATTGAAAATACCTTATAATATAACGTAAAATGCAGTGTATCATTGAAAATACCTTATAATATATCGTAATTTGTATTGTATCAATGAAAATACCTTCTCATATAACGTAATATGCAGTTATCATTGAAAATACCTTATAATATATCGTAATTTGTAGTGTATCTTTGAAAATACCTTATAATATAACGTAATATGCAGTGTATCATTGAAAATACCTTATAATATATTGCAGTTTATCATTGAAAATACCTTTTAATATAACTTAATATGCAGTGTATCATTGAAAATACCTTATGATATAACGTAATATGCAGTGTATCATTGAAAATACCTTATAATATATCGTAATTTGTAGTGTATCAATGAAAATACCTTCTCATATAACGTAATATGCAGTGTATCATTGAAAATACCTTATAATATATCGTTATTTGTAGTGTATCTTTGAAAATACCTTATAATATAACGTAATATGCAGTGTATCATTGAAAATACCTTATAATATATCGTAATTTGTATTGTATCAATGAAAATACCTTCTCATATAACGTAATATGCAGTGTATCATTGAAAATACCTTATAATATATCGTTATTTGTAGTGTATCTTTGAAAATACCTTATAATATAACGTAATATGCAGTGTCTCATTGAAAATACCTTATAATATATTGCAGTTTATCATTGAAAATAGATTTTAATATAACTTAATATGCAGTGTATCATTGAAAATACCTTATAATATAACGTAATATGCAGTGTATCATTGAAAATACCTTATAATATATCGTAATTTGTAGAGTATCAATGAAAATACCTTCTCATATAACGTAATATACAGTGTATCATTGAAAATACCTTATAATATATCGTTATTTGTAGTGTATCTTTGAAAATACCTTATATTATAACGTAATATGCAGTGTATCATTGAAAATACCTTCTAATATGTAGTAGTTTATCATTGAAAATACCTTATAATATAACTTAATATGCAGTGTATCATTGAAAATACCTTATAGTATAACGTAATATGCAGTGCATCATTGAAAATACATTATAATATAACGTAATATGCAGTGTATCATTGAAAATACCTTATAATATAACGTAATATGCAGTGTATCATTGAAAATACCTTATAATATATCGTAATTTGTAGTGTATCAATGAAAATACCTTCTCATATAACGTAATGTGCAGTGTATCATTGAAAATATCTTATAATATATCGTAATTTGTAGTGTATCTTTGAAAATACCTTATAATATAACGTAATATGCAATGTATCATTGAAAATACCTTATAATATATTGCAGTTTATCATTGAAAATACCTTTTAATATAACGTAATATGCAGTGTATCATTGAAAATACCTTATAATATATAGTAGTTTATCATTGAAAATACCTTATAATATAACTTAATATGCAGTGTATCATTGAAAATACATTATAGTATAACGTAATATGCAGTGCATCATTGAAAATACCTTATAATATAACGTATTATGCAGTGTATCATTGAAAATACCTTATAATATAACGTAATATGCAGTGTATCATTGAAAATACCTTATAATATATCGTAATTTGTAGTGTATCAATGAAAATACCTTCTCATATAACGTAATATGCAGTGTATCATTGAAAATACCTTCTCATATAACGTAATGTGCAGTGTATCATTGAAAATACCTTAGAATATATCGTAATTTGTAGTGTATCTTTGAAAATACCTTATAATATAACGTAATATGCAGTGCATCATTGAAAATACCTTGTAATATATTGCAGTTTATCATTGAAAATACCTTTTAATATAACTTAATATGCAGTGTATCATTGAAAATACCTTATAATATATCGTAATTTGTAGTGTATCAATGAAAATACCTTCTCATATAACGTAATATGCAGTGTATCATTGAAAATACCTTATAATATATCGTTATTTGTAGTGTATCTTTGAAAATACCTTATAATATAACGTAATATGCAGTGTATCATTGAAAATACCTTATAATATAACGTAATATGCAGTGTATCATTGAAAATACCTTATAATATATCGTAATTTGTAGTGTATCTTTGAAAATACCTTATAATATAACGTAATATGCAGTGCATCATTGAAAATACCTTGTAATATATTGCAGTTTATCATTGAAAATACCTTTTAATATAACTTAATATGCAGTGTATCATTGAAAATACCTTATAATATATAGTAGTTTATCATTGAAAATACCTTATAATATAACGTAATATGCAGTGTATCATTGAAAATACCTTCCCATATAACTTAATATGCAGTGTATCATTGAAAATACCTTATAATATAACTTAATATGCAGTGTATCATTGAAAATATCTTATGATATACCGTAATATGCAGTGTATCATTGAAAATACCTTATAATATAACGTAATATGCAGTGTATCATTGAAAATACCTTATAATATATTGTAATTTTTTAGTGTATCATTGAAAATACCTAATAATATAACGTAATATGCAGTGTATCATTGAAAATACCTTAGAATATATGGTAATTCTTGTCTATCAATGAAAATACCTTATAATATAACGTAATATGCAGTGCATCATTGAAAATACCTTATAATATAACGTAATATGCAGTGTGTCATGAAAAATACCTTATAATATAACGTAATATGCAGTGTATCATTGAAAATACCTTATAATATAACGTAATATGCAGTGTATCATCGAAAATACCTTCCCATATAACGTAATATGCAGTGTATCATTGAAAATACCTTATAATATATAGTAGTTTATCATTGAAAATACATTATAATATAACTTAATATGCAGTGTATCATTGAAAATACCTTATAGTATAACGTAATATGCAGTGCATCATTGAAAATACCTTATAATATAACGTAAAATGCAGTGTATCATTGAAAATACCTTATAATATATCGTAATTTGTATTGTATCAATGAAAATACCTTCTCATATAACGTAATATGCAGTGTATCATTGAAAATACCTTATAATATAACGTAATATGCAGTGTATCATTGAAAATACCTTATAATATAACGTAATATGCAGTGTATCATTGAAAATACCTTATAATATATCGTAATTTGTAGTGTATCAATGAAAATACCTTCTCATATAACGTAATATGCAGTTATCATTGAAAATACCTTATAATATATCGTAATTTGTAGTGTATCTTTGAAAATACCTTATAATATAACGTAATATGCAGTGTATCATTGAAAATACCTTATAATATATTGCAGTTTATCATTGAAAATACCTTTTAATATAACTTAATATGCAGTGTATCATTGAAAATACCTTATGATATAACGTAATATGCAGTGTATCATTGAAAATACCTTATAATATATCGTAATTTGTAGTGTATCAATGAAAATACCTTCTCATATAACGTAATATGCAGTGTATCATTGAAAATACCTTATAATATATCGTTATTTGTAGTGTATCTTTGAAAATACCTTATAATATAACGTAATATGCAGTGTATCATTGAAAATACCTTATAATATATCGTAATTTGTATTGTATCAATGAAAATACCTTCTCATATAACGTAATATGCAGTGTATCATTGAAAATACCTTATAATATATCGTTATTTGTAGTGTATCTTTGAAAATACCTTATAATATAACGTAATATGCAGTGTCTCATTGAAAATACCTTATAATATATTGCAGTTTATCATTGAAAATAGATTTTAATATAACTTAATATGCAGTGTATCATTGAAAATACCTTATGATATAACGTAATATGCAGTGTATCATTGAAAATACCTTATAATATATCGTAATTTGTAGAGTATCAATGAAAATACCTTCTCATATAACGTAATATACAGTGTATCATTGAAAATACCTTATAATATATCGTTATTTGTAGTGTATCTTTGAAAATACCTTATATTATAACGTAATATGCAGTGTATCATTGAAAATACCTTCTAATATGTAGTAGTTTATCATTGAAAATACCTTATAATATAACTTAATATGCAGTGTATCATTGAAAATACCTTATAGTATAACGTAATATGCAGTGCATCATTGAAAATACATTATAATATAACGTAATATGCAGTGTATCATTGAAAATACCTTATAATATAACGTAATATGCAGTGTATCATTGAAAATACCTTATAATATATCGTAATTTGTAGTGTATCAATGAAAATACCTTCTCATATAACGTAATGTGCAGTGTATCATTGAAAATATCTTATAATATATCGTAATTTGTAGTGTATCTTTGAAAATACCTTATAATATAACGTAATATGCAATGTATCATTGAAAATACCTTATAATATATTGCAGTTTATCATTGAAAATACCTTTTAATATAACGTAATATGCAGTGTATCATTGAAAATACCTTATAATATATAGTAGTTTATCATTGAAAATACCTTATAATATAACTTAATATGCAGTGTATCATTGAAAATACATTATAGTATAACGTAATATGCAGTGCATCATTGAAAATACCTTATAATATAACGTATTATGCAGTGTATCATTGAAAATACCTTATAATATAACGTAATATGCAGTGTATCATTGAAAATACCTTATAATATATCGTAATTTGTAGTGTATCAATGAAAATACCTTCTCATATAACGTAATATGCAGTGTATCATTGAAAATACCTTCTCATATAACGTAATGTGCAGTGTATCATTGAAAATACCTTAGAATATATCGTAATTTGTAGTGTATCTTTGAAAATACCTTATAATATAACGTAATATGCAGTGCATCATTGAAAATACCTTGTAATATATTGCAGTTTATCATTGAAAATACCTTTTAATATAACTTAATATGCAGTGTATCATTGAAAATACCTTATAATATATCGTAATTTGTAGTGTATCAATGAAAATACCTTCTCATATAACGTAATATGCAGTGTATCATTGAAAATACCTTATAATATATCGTTATTTGTAGTGTATCTTTGAAAATACCTTATAATATAACGTAATATGCAGTGTATCATTGAAAATACCTTATAATATAACGTAATATGCAGTGTATCATTGAAAATACCTTATAATATATCGTAATTTGTAGTGTATCTTTGAAAATACCTTATAATATAACGTAATATGCAGTGCATCATTGAAAATACCTTGTAATATATTGCAGTTTATCATTGAAAATACCTTTTAATATAACTTAATATGCAGTGTATCATTGAAAATACCTTATAATATATCGTAATTTGTAGTGTATCAATGAAAATACCTTCTCATATAACGTAATATGCAGTGTATCATTGAAAATACCTTATAATATATCGTTATTTGTAGTGTATCTTTGAAAATACCTTATAATATAACGTAATATGCAGTGTATCATTGAAAATACCTTATAATATAACGTAATATGCAGTGTATCATTGAAAATACCTTATAATATAACGTAATATGCAGTGTATCATTGAAAATACCTTATAATATATCGTAATATGTAGTGTATCAATGAAAATACCTTCTCATATAACGTAATGTGCAGTGTATCATTGAAAATACCTTATAATATATCGTAATTTGTAGTGTATCTTTGAAAATACCTTATAATATAACGTAATATGCAATGTATCATTGAAAATACCTTATAATATATTGCAGTTTATATCAGAGGAAAATCTTCATGCTATCGGCGCAAAGGTTCGATCAATTAAACATATTAAAGCAATTGTGCAAGTTAATTTAGACTTTCAACGTTTCGACCCTCATGTGGGTCATTTTCAAGAAAGAAGAAAACTGCGTCTGAAAATATTAATTGTGTTGTAATGATAACAGAATTGAATATATGTTTAAAACATAAAAAATTGGTTTACTCACTTGCTTTATGAAAATTTAGCACTTAGATTTTAAACGTGCACGACACATGTTGTGTCTATGCCGGTAGAAAGAGCTACACTGGCACAGACGTGAGATTGATAGCAACAAGAATCAGCGAGAATCGAAACCAATAGAAGTCAATAGATCGAAGCCGAACTAATCGATATTTGGCGGCAAATTCAAAAACCCGTAAATCATTTCACTATAAAGCCATTGAAAATTATATACACTGAAAAGCGTACAATGTGAAATTAAAACAACATTAATGGAGACCGATAAGATGAAGCCGTTAATTCAATTGACAGATATTAGGATATAAGATGTTTATAGGAAAGAGAATTCATCATAAAACACTACCGGTTCAGTAGTGTTGTGTAATAATCTTGAATCGTAGGTTTTTCATACCTAAGATTTACACTAGGATGTTTAATCATATGAATTGTTTCCATTATTATCCTATTCCTCAAATTAACTTCTTTGTCAATAACTTTAACGTTGTCAAAATCAAAATTATGGTCAAATTCCATAGAATGTTTAGTCAGGGCTGTATGTTGTGACGGATTTGAAAAAATATTACGTTTATGTTCTTTGATTCTTGTTTCTAACAATCTCGAAGTCTGTCCAATATAAACTTGGTTGCATCCTTTACACGGTATTGAGTAAACAATGTTACAATTCTTACAAAGTGGTAACTTATCTTTTATTGGTGGAAACCAATTTTTTAAATAAAAAGGTATTTTGAAGATGGTGTGTAATCCTGATTTTCTAAATATCCGTTGTATATCATTAGAAATATTTTCAATGTAAGGGAGGACGACAGTGTTCAGCCTGTTAATAGGTCCCGTGTTTCTAAATCTCTCCTCTTTTCGTTCAATAGCGAGAAGAGGATGATAGATTTCAGAAACACGTTCCTTTATTATGCTAGAAACATAACCCACAGGATAGCCATTCCTCTCTAGAACATTTTTTATTAGTTGTAAATTATAAGATCTGAACTCAGGATTAGCTAACAAAATAGCTCGATCAATTAAACCTTTAATAAGACCAACTTTATGTTGTAAAGGATGGTGCGACTGGAAGTTGACATATCTACCAGACCAACTAGTTTTGTGGAACCAATTTGTTATTAATCTGTTATCTTTTCTTAACACACTGACATCAAGAAAGTTCAAACATGAATCATTCTCAATCTCATGTGTGAATTGTATTCTATTGTGAAAACTGTTGAACGTGTCTAACACAGTCTGCAATTGACCCGGTTTTATGCAAGTGATAATGTCATCAACATATCTTTTATAAAAACATAATTCAAATGGTAATTTTGTTTCTTTGAGAATCGCAAATATAAAAAACTCTTTAAGGTTTTGAAAAAGAAAGGCATTGAAAAGTTCAACAACTTGTTAAACATTGTTAATAACAGGGGTGTTGAATTTTCCAATGTAGATAACAACAACCAAACAGATGATGACAATAACAATTGGTTTAAGAATTTAACAAATGTTACTGTTCCAAAATGTGTTGAGAAAGTTTTGAAACTGGGACCCAAGTTCGCTATTGATGTTGGAAGGAATTACACATCATCTCCCAGATTCATTGCCTCAATTGAATCTGGTTTATTAAAAATAACAGATGATAACAACTTACAAAACGAAACCAGAATCAAAATTGTTAATAAGATCCTAAACCATTTCACACACACAAGAAATTCTAACAATTCATTGTTATCTGAAAAGGAAATCAAAGAAACTAAACAGTTTTTGAAAAATAATAGAAATTTACTATTGCTTAAATCTGACAAAGGAAACACTACGGTATTGGTTGACAGAGATAGCTATAATACTGAAGTGATAAATATGTTGAATGATAATAACACTTATAAAATTAGTAAATATCAGTACACTAGTACTTTTGAAAGAGAAGCCAATTCCATCGTAAACAATTTGATTAAAAAGAAACAAATAGATGAGACGTTAGGGAAACATTTAAAAACCTACAATGCCGTTATACCTAGGGCATATGCATTACCCAAAACACATAAAGCTGTTTTAAGCTGGAGGATCATTGTGTCATCTATTGGTGGTCCCACATACAAATTATCAAAGTTCTTAGCTAGAATTTTGTCTAATGTTGTTGGGAAGTCTCCCTACCATACTGTTGATAGTTGGCAATTTGTCAAAGAAATCAGGACAATTGTAATCCCTGACGATTCCATGCAACTGGTATCACTAGATGTGACTGCCTTATTTACCAACGTACCAATAAATTTGGCATTGGAAGTATTAAAAAGCCGTTGGGATGAAATTAAAGCCTACACCACTATACAACGTGATGAATTTCTCCATGCTGTCAAATTTGTCTTGGAGGCAAATGTTTTCTCGTTTAATGATGTATACTATAAACAGGTTTTTGGTACTGCAATGGGTTCCCCAATTTCTCCAGTAATTGCAAATTTAGTTATGGAAAAACTTGAACAGGTTTCTATTTCAAAATTACCATTTGAATTATGTTTTTATAAAAGATATGTTGATGACATTATCACTTGCATAAAACCGGGTCAATTGCAGACTGTGTTAGACACGTTCAACAGTTTTCACAATAGAATACAATTCACACATGAGATTGAGAATGATTCATGTTTGAACTTTCTTGATGTCAGTGTGTTAAGAAAAGATAACAGATTAATAACAAATTGGTTCCACAAAACTAGTTGGTCTGGTAGATATGTCAACTTCCAGTCGCACCATCCTTTACAACATAAAGTTGGTCTTATTAAAGGTTTAATTGATCGAGCTATTTTGTTAGCTAATCCTGAGTTCAGATCTTATAATTTACAACTAATAAAAAATGTTCTAGAGAGGAATGGCTATCCTGTGGGTTATGTTTCTAGCATAATAAAGG
Source organism: Lasioglossum lativentre (assembly GCA_916610255.1). Taxonomy (NCBI): domain Eukaryota; kingdom Metazoa; phylum Arthropoda; class Insecta; order Hymenoptera; family Halictidae; genus Lasioglossum; species Lasioglossum lativentre. The sequence continues at coordinate 20,189 of CAKAJI010000536.1, forward strand.
AACGTGTTTCTGAAATCTATCATCCTCTTCTCGCTATTGAACGAAAAGAGGAGAGATTTAGAAACACGGGACCTATTAACAGGCTGAACACTGTCGTCCTCCCTTACATTGAAAATATTTCTAATGATATACAACGGATATTTAGAAAATCAGGATTACACACCATCTTCAAAATACCTTTTTATTTAAAAAATTGGTTTCCACCAATAAAAGATAAGTTACCACTTTGTAAGAATTGTAACATTGTTTACTCAATACCGTGTAAAGGATGCAACCAAGTTTATATTGGACAGACTTCGAGATTGTTAGAAACAAGAATCAAAGAACATAAACGTAATATTTTTTCAAATCCGTCACAACATACAGCCCTGACTAAACATTCTATGGAATTTGACCATAATTTTGATTTTGGCAACGTTAAAGTTATTGACAAAGAAGTTAATTTGAGGAATAGGATAATAATGGAAACAATTCATATGATTAAACATCCTAGTGTAAATCTTAGGTATGAAAAACCTACGATTCAAGATTATTACACAACACTACTGAACCGGTAGTGTTTTATGATGAATTCTCTTTCCTATAAACATCTTATATCCTAATATCTGTCAATTGAATTAACGGCTTCATCTTATCGGTCTCCATTAATGTTGTTTTAATTTCACATTGTACGCTTTTCAGTGTATATAATTTTCAATGGCTTTATAGTGAAATGATTTACGGGTTTTTGAATTTGCCGCCAAATATCGATTAGTTCGGCTTCGATCTATTGACTTCTATTGGTTTCGATTCTCGCTGATTCTTGTTGCTATCAATCTCACGTCTGTGCCAGTGTAGCTCTTTCTACCGGCATAGACACAACATGTGTCGTGCACGTTTAAAATCTAAGTGCTAAATTTTCATAAAGCAAGTGAGTAAACCAATTTTTTATGTTTTAAACATATATTCAATTCTGTTATCATTACAACACAATTAATATTTTCAGACGCAGTTTTCTTCTTTCTTGAAAATGACCCACATGAGGGTCGAAACGTTGAAAGTCTAAATTAACTTGCACAATTGCTTTAATATGTTTAATTGATCGAACCTTTGCGCCGATAGCATGAAGATTTTCCTCTGATTTAAACAAATTACGATCGATTACTGTAACAATATTATTGCAGTTTATCATTGAAAATACCTTTTAATATAACGTAATATGCAGTGTATCATTGAAAATACCTTATAATATATCGTAATTTGTAGTGTATCTTTGAAAATACCTTATAATATAACGTAATATGCAGTGTATCATTGAAAATACCTTATAATATATTGCAGTTTATCATTGAAAATACCTTTTAATATAACTTAATATGCAGTGTATCATTGAAAATACCTTATGATATAACGTAATATGCAGTGTATCATTGAAAATACCTTATAATATATCGTAATTTGTAGTGTATCAATGAAAATACCTTCTCATATAACGTAATATGCAGTGTATCATTGAAAATACCTTATAATATATCGTTATTTGTAGTGTATCTTTGAAAATACGTTATATTATAACGTAATATGCAGTGTATCATTGAAAATACCTTATAATATATAGTAGTTTATCATTGAAAATACCTTATAATATAACTTAATATGCAGTGTATCATTGAAAATACCTTATAGTACAACGTAATATGCAGTGCATCATTGAAAATACCTTATAATATAACGTAATATGCAGTGTATCATTGAAAATACCGTATAATATAACGTAATATGCAGTGTATCATTGAAAATACCTTATAATATATCGTAATTTGTAGTGTATCAATGAAAATACCTTCTCATATAACGTAATATGCAGTGTATCATTGAAAATACCTTATAATATATCGTTATTTGTAGTGTATCTTTGAAAATACCTTATAATATAACGTAATATGCAGTGTATCATTGAAAATACCTTATAATATATAGTAGTTTATCATTAAAATACCTTATAATATAACTTAATATGCAGTGTATCATTGAAAATACCTTATAGTATAACGTAATATGCAGTGCATCATTGAAAATACCTTATAATATAACGTATTATGCAGTGTATCATTGAAAAAAGCTTATAATATATTGCAGTTTATCATTGAAAATACCTTTTAATATAACGTAATATGCAGTGTATCATTTAAAATACCTTATAATATGTCGTAATTTGTAGTGTATCTTTGAAAATACCTTATAATATAACGTAATATGCAGTGTATCATTGAAAATACCTTTTAATATAACTTAATATGCAGTGTATCATTGAAAATACCTTATGATATAACGTAATATGCAGTGTATCATTGAAAATACCTTATAATATATCGTAATTTGTAGTGTATCAATGAAAATACCTTCTCATATAACGTAATGTGCAGTGTATCATTGAAAATACCTTAGAATATATGGTAATTCTAGTCTATCAATGAAAATACCTTATAATATAACGTAATATGCAGTGTATCATTGAAAATACCTTATTATATAACGTAATATGCAGTGTATCATTGAAAATACCTTATAATATATAGTAGTTTATCATTGAAAATACCTTATAATATAACGTAATATGCAGTGTATCATTGAAAATACCTTATAGTACAACGTAATATGCAGTGCATCATTGAAAATACCTTATAATATAACGTAATATGCAGTGTATCATTGAAAATACCTTATAATATAACGTAATATGCAGTGAATCATTGAAAATACCTTATGATATAACGTAATATGCAGTGTATCATTGAAAATACCTTATAATATATCGTAATTTGTAGTGTATCAATGAAAATACCTTCTCATATAACGTAATGTGCAGTGTATCATTGAAAATACCTTAGAATATATGGTAATTCTAGTCTATCAATGAAAATACCTTATAATATAACGTAATATGCAGTGTATCTTTGAAAATACCTTATATTATAACGTAATATGCAGTGTATCATTGAAAATACCTTATAATATATAGTAGTTTATCATTGAAAATACCTTATAATATAACTTAATATGCAGTGTATCATTGAAAATACCTTATAGTATAACGTTATATGCAGTGCATCATTGAAAATACCTTATAATATAACGTAATATGCAGTGTATCATTGAAAATACCTTATAATATATAGTAGTTTATCATTGAAAATACCTTATAATATAACTTAATATGCAGTGTATCATTGAAAATACCTTATAGTATAACGTAATATGCAGTGCATCATTGAAAATACCTTATAATATAACGTAATATGCAGTGTATCATTGAAAATACCTTATAATATAACGTAATATGCAGTGTATCATTGAAAATACCTTATAATATATCGTAATTTGTAGTGTATCAATGAAAATACCTTCTCATATAACGTAATATGCAGTGTATCATTGAAAATACCTTATAATATATCGTTATTTGTAGTGTATCTTTGAAAATACGTTATATTATAACGTAATATGCAGTGTATCATTGAAAATACCTTATAATATATAGTAGTTTATCATTGAAAATACCTTATAATATAACTTAATATGCAGTGTATCATTGAAAATACCTTATAGTACAACGTAATATGCAGTGCATCATTGAAAATACCTTATAATATAACGTAATATGCAGTGTATCATTGAAAATACCTTATAATATATCGTAATTTGTAGTGTATCAATGAAAATACCTTCTCATATAACGTAATATGCAGTGTATCATTGAAAATACCTTATAATATATCGTTATTTGTAGTGTATCTTTGAAAATACCTTATAATATAACGTAATATGCAGTGTATCATTGAAAATACCTTATAATATATAGTAGTTTATCATTAAAATACCTTATAATATAACTTAATATGCAGTGTATCATTGAAAATACCTTATAATATAACGTAATATGCAGTGCATCATTGAAAATACCTTATAATATAACGTATTATGCAGTGTATCATTGAAAAAAGCTTATAATATATTGCAGTTTATCATTGAAAATACCTTTTAATATAACGTAATATGCAGTGTATCATTTAAAATACCTTATAATATGTCGTAATTTGTAGTGTATCTTTGAAAATACCTTATAATATAACGTAATATGCAGTGTATCATTGAAAATACCTTATAATATATAGTAGTTTATCATTGAAAATACCTTATAATATAACTTAATATGCAGTGTATCATTGAAAATACCTTATAGTATAACGTAATATGCAGTGCATCATTGAAAATACCTTATAATATAACGTATTATGCAGTGTATCACTGAAAATACCTTATAATATATTGCAGTTTATCATTGAAAATACCTTTTAATATAACGTAATATGCAGTGTATCATTGAAAATACCTTATAATATATCGTAATTTGTAGTGAATCTTTGAAAATACCTTATAATATAACGTAATATGCAATGTATCATTGAAAATACCTTATAATATATTGCAGTTTATCATTGAAAATACCTTTTAATATAACGTAATATGCAGTGTATCATTGAAAATACCTTATAATATATCGTAATTTGTAGTGTATCTTTGAAAATACCTTATAATATAACGTAATATGCAGTGCATCATTGAAAATACCTTATAATATAACGTAATATGCAGTGTATCATTGAAAATACCTTCCCATATAACGTAATATGCAGTGTATCATTGAAAATACCTTATAATATATCGTAATTTGTAGTGTATCAATGAAAATACCTTCTCATATAACGTAATATGCAGTGTATCATTGAAAATACCTTATAATATATCGTTATTTGTAGTGTATCTTTGAAAATACCTTATAATATAACGTAATATGCAGTGTATCATTGAAAATACCTTATAGTATAACGTAATATGCAGTGCATCATTGAAAATACCTTATAATATAACGTAATATGCAGTGTATCATTGAAAATACCTTATAATTTAACGTAATTTGTAGTGTATCAATGAAAATACCTTCTCATATAACGTAATATGCAGTGTATCATTGAAAATACCTTATAATATATCGTTATTTGTAGTGTATCTTTGAAAATACGTTATATTATAACGTAATATGCAGTGTATCATTGAAAATACCTTATAATATATAGTAGTTTATCATTGAAAATACCTTATAATATAACTTAATATGCAGTGTATCATTGAAAATACCTTATAGTACAACGTAATATGCAGTGCATCATTGAAAATACCTTATAATATATCGTAATTTGTAGTGTATCAATGAAAATACCTTCTCATATAACGTAATATGCAGTGTATCATTGAAAATACCTTATAGTATATCGTTATTTGTAGTGTATCTTTGAAAATACCTTATAATATAACGTAATATGCAGTGTATCATTGAAAATACATTATAATATAACGTAATATGCAGGGTATCATTGAAAAAACCTTATAATATATCGTAATTTGTAGTGTATCATTGAAAATACCTTAGAATATATGGTAATTTTAGTCTATCAATGAAAATACCTTATAATATAACGTAATATGCAGTGTATCATTGAAAATACCTTAGAATATATGGTAATTCTTGTCTATCAAAGAAAATACCTTATAATATAACGTAATATGCAGTGCATCATTGAAAATACCTTATAATATAACGTAATATGCAGTGTATCATTGAAAATACCTTATAATATAACGTAATATGCAGTGTATCATTGAAAATACCTTATAATTTAACGTAATATGCAGTGTATCATTGAAAATACCTTAGAATATATGGTAATTCTTGTCTATCAAAGAAAATACCTTATAATATAACGTAATATGCAGTGTATCATTGAAAATACCTTATAGTACAACGTAATATGCAGTGCATCACTGAAAATACCTTATAATATAACGTAATATGCAGTGTATCATTGAAAATACCGTATAATATAACGTAATATGCAGTGTATCATTGAAAATACCTTATAATATATCGTAATTTGTAGTGTATCAATGAAAATACCTTCTCATATAACGTAATATGCAGTGTATCATTGAAAATACCTTATAATATATCGTTATTTGTAGTGTATCTTTGAAAATACCTTATAATATAACGTAATATGCAGTGTATCATTGAAAATACCTTATAATATATAGTAGTTTATCATTAAAATACCTTATAATATAACTTAATATGCAGTGTATCATTGAAAATACCTTATAGTATAACGTAATATGCAGTGCATCATTGAAAATACCTTATAATATAACGTATTATGCAGTGTATCATTGAAAATACCTTATAATATATTGCAGTTTATCATTGAAAATACCTTTTAATATAACGTAATATGCAGTGTATCATTTAAAATACCTTATAATATGTCGTAATTTGTAGTGTATCTTTGAAAATACCTTATAATATAACGTAATATGCAGTGTATCATTGAAAATACCTTTTAATATAACTTAATATGCAGTGTATCATTGAAAATACCTTATGATATAACGTAATATGCAGTGTATCATTGAAAATACCTTATAATATATCGTAATTTGTAGTGTATCAATGAAAATACCTTCTCATATAACGTAATGTGCAGTGTATCATTGAAAATACCTTAGAATATATGGTAATTCTAGTCTATCAATGAAAATACCTTATAATATAACGTAATATGCAGTGTATCATTGAAAATACCTTATTATATAACGTAATATGCAGTGTATCATTGAAAATACCTTATAATATATAGTAGTTTATCATTGAAAATACCTTATAATATAACTTAATATGCAGTGTATCATTGAAAATACCTTATAGTACAACGTAATATGCAGTGCATCATTGAAAATACCTTATAATATAACGTAATATGCAGTGTATCATTGAAAATACCTTTTAATATAACGTAATATGCAGTGAATCATTGAAAATACCTTATGATATAACGTAATATGCAGTGTATCATTGAAAATACCTTATAATATATCGTAATTTGTAGTGTATCAATGAAAATACCTTCTCATATAACGTAATGTGCAGTGTATCATTGAAAATACCTTATAATATATCGTAATTTGTAGTGTATCTTTGAAAATACCTTATAATATAACGTAATATGCAGTGTATCATTGAAAATACCTTGTAATATATTGCAGTTTATCATTGAAAATACCTTTTAATATAATTTAATATGCAGTGTATCATTGAAAATACCTTATAATATACCGTAATTTGTAGTGTATCAATGAAAATACCTTCTCATATAACGTAATATGCAGTGTATCATTGAAAATACCTTATAATATATAGTAGTTTATCATTGAAAATACCTTATAATATAACTTAATATGCAGTGTATCATTGAAAATACCTTATAGTATAACGTAATATGCAGTGCATCATTGAAAATACCTTATAATATAACGTAATATGCAGTGTATCATTGAAAATACCTTATAATATAACGTAATATGCAGTGTATCATTGAAAATACCTTATAATATATCGTAATTTGTAGTGTATCAATGAAAATACCTTCTCATATAACGTAATGTGCAGTGTATCATTGAAAATACCTTATAATATATCGTAATTTGTAGTGTATCTTTGAAAATACCTTATAATATAACGTAATATGCAGTGTATCATTGAAAATACCTTGTAATATATTGCAGTTTATCATTGAAAATACCTTTTAATATAATTTAATATGCAGTGTATCATTGAAAATACCTTATAATATACCGTAATTTGTAGTGTATCAATGAAAATACCTTCTCATATAACGTAATATGCAGTGTATCATTGAAAATACCTTATAATATATCGTTATTTGTAGTGTATCTTTGAAAATACCTTATAATATAACGTAATATGCAGTGTATCATTGAAAATACCTTATAATATATAGTAGTTTATCATTGAAAATACCTTATAATATAACTTAATATGCAGTGTATCATTGAAAATACCTTATAGTATAACGTAATATGCAGTGCATCATTGAAAATACCTTATAATATAACGTATTATGCAGTAATCACTGAAAATACCTTATAATATATTGCAGTTTATCATTGAAAATACCTTTTAATATAACGTAATATGCAGTGTATCATTGAAAATACCTTATAATATATCGTAATTTGTAGTGTATCTTTGAAAATACCTTATAATATAACGTAATATGCAGTGTATCATTGAAAATACCTTATAATATAACGTATTATGCAGTGTATCACTGAAAATACCTTATAATATATTGCAGTTTATCATTGAAAATACCTTTTAATATAACGTAATATGCAGTGTATCATTGAAAATACCTTATAATATATCGTAATTTGTAGTGTATCTTTGAAAATACCTTATAATATAACGTAATATGCAGTGTATCATTGAAAATACCTTTTAATATAACTTAATATGCAGTGAATCATTGAAAATACCTTATGATATAACGTAATATGCAGTGTATCATTGAAAATACCTTATAATATATCGTAATTTGTAGTGTATCAATGAAAATACCTTCTCATATAACGTAATGTGCAGTGTATCATTGAAAATACCTTAGAATATATGGTAATTCTAGTCTATCAATGAAAATACCTTATAATATAACGTAATATGCAGTGTATCTTTGAAAATACCTTATATTATAACGTAATATGCAGTGTATCATTGAAAATACCTTATAATATATAGTAGTTTATCATTGAAAATACCTTATAATATAACTTAATATGCAGTGTATCATTGAAAATACCTTATAGTATAACGTTATATGCAGTGCATCATTGAAAATACCTTATAATATAACGTAATATGCAGTGTATCATTGAAAATACCTTATAATATAACGTAATATGCAGTGTATCATTGAAAATACCTTATAATATATCGTAATTTGTAGTGTATCAATGAAAATACCTTCTCATATAACGTAATGTGCAGTGTATCATTGAAAATACCTTATAATATATCGTAATTTGTAGTGTATCTTTGAAAATACCTTATAATATAACGTAATATGCAATGTATCATTGAAAATACCTTATAATATATTGCAGTTTATCATTGAAAATACCTTTTAATATAACGTAATATGCAGTGTATCATTGAAAATACCTTATAATATATCGTAATTTGTAGTGTATCTTTGAAAATACCTTATAATATAACGTAATATGCAGTGTATCATTGAAAATACCTTATAATATATTGCAGTTTATCATTGAAAATACCTTTTAATATAACTTAATATGCAGTGTATCATTGAAAATACCTTATGATATAACGTAGTATGCAGTGTATCATTGAAAATACCTTATAATATATCGTAATTTGTAGTGTATCAATGAAAATACCTTCTCATATAACGTAATATGCAGTGTATCATTGAAAATACCTTATAATATATCGTTATTTGTAGTGTATCTTTGAAAATACGTTATATTATAACGTAATATGCAGTGTATCATTGAAAATACCTTATAATATATAGTAGTTTATCATTGAAAATACCTTATAATATAACTTAATATGCAGTGTATCATTGAAAATACCTTATAGTACAACGTAATATGCAGTGCATCATTGAAAATACCTTATAATATAACGTAATATGCAGTGTATCATTGAAAATACCGTATAATATAACGTAATATGCAGTGTATCATTGAAAATACCTTATAATATATCGTAATTTGTAGTGTATCAATGAAAATACCTTCTCATATAACGTAATATGCAGTGTATCATTGAAAATACCTTATAATATATCGTTATTTGTAGTGTATCTTTGAAAATACCTTATAATATATCGTAATTTGTAGTGTATCAATGAAAATACCTTCTCATATAACGTAATGTGCAGTGTATCATTGAAAATACCTTATAATATATCGTAATTTGTAGTGTATCTTTGAAAATACCTTATAATATAACGTAATATGCAATGTATCATTGAAAATACCTTATAATATATTGCAGTTTATCATTGAAAATACCTTTTAATATAACGTAATATGCAGTGTATCATTGAAAATACCTTATAATATATCGTAATTTGTAGTGTATCTTTGAAAATACCTTATAATATAACGTAATATGCAGTGTATCATTGAAAATACCTTATAATATATTGCAGTTTATCATTGAAAATACCTTTTAATATAACTTAATATGCAGTGTATCATTGAAAATACCTTATGATATAACGTAATATGCAGTGTATCATTGAAAATACCTTATAATATATCGTAATTTGTAGTGTATCAATGAAAATACCTTCTCATATAACGTAATATGCAGTGTATCATTGAAAATACCTTATAATATATCGTTATTTGTAGTGTATCTTTGAAATTACGTTATATTATAACGTAATATGCAGTGTATCATTGAAAATACCTTATAATATATAGTAGTTTATCATTGAAAATACCTTATAATATAACTTAATATGCAGTGTATCATTGAAAATACCTTATAGTACAACGTAATATGCAGTGCATCATTGAAAATACCTTATAATATAACGTAATATGCAGTGTATCATTGAAAATACCGTATAATATAACGTAATATGCAGTGTATCATTGAAAATACCTTATAATATATCGTAATTTGTAGTGTATCAATGAAAATACCTTCTCATATAACGTAATATGCAGTGTATCATTGAAAATACCTTATAATATATCGTTATTTGTAGTGTATCTTTGAAAATACCTTATAATATAACGTAATATGCAGTGTATCATTGAAAATACCTTATAATATATAGTAGTTTATCATTAAAATACCTTATAATATAACTTAATATGCAGTGTATCATTGAAAATACCTTATAGTATAACGTAATATGCAGTGCATCATTGAAAATACCTTATAATATAACGTATTATGCAGTGTATCATTGAAAATACCTTATAATATATTGCAGTTTATCATTGAAAATACCTTTTAATATAACGTAATATGCAGTGTATCATTTAAAATACCTTATAATATGTCGTAATTTGTAGTGTATCTTTGAAAATACCTTATAATATAACGTAATATGCAGTGTATCATTGAAAATACCTTATAATATATAGTAGTTTATCATTGAAAATACCTTATAATATAACTTAATATGCAGTGTATCATTGAAAATACCTTATAGTATAACGTAATATGCAGTGCATCATTGAAAATACCTTATAATATAACGTATTATGCAGTGTATCACTGAAAATACCTTATAATATATTGCAGTTTATCATTGAAAATACCTTATAATATAACGTAATATGCAGTGTATCATTGAAAATACCTTATAATATATCGTAATTTGTAGTGAATCTTTGAAAATACCTTATAATATAACGTAATATGCAATGTATCATTGAAAATACCTTATAATATATTGCAGTTTATCATTGAAAATACCTTTTAATATAACGTAATATGCAGTGTATCATTGAAAATACCTTATAATATATCGTAATTTGTAGTGTATCTTTGAAAATACCTTATAATATAACGTAATATGCAGTGCATCATTGAAAATACCTTATAATATAACGTAATATGCAGTGTATCATTGAAAATACCTTCCCATATAACGTAATATGCAGTGTATCATTGAAAATACCTTATAATATATCGTAATTTGTAGTGTATCAATGAAAATACCTTCTCATATAACGTAATATGCAGTGTATCATTGAAAATACCTTATAATATATCGTTATTTGTAGTGTATCTTTGAAAATACCTTATAATATAACGTAATATGCAGTGTATCATTGAAAATACCTTATAGTATAACGTAATATGCAGTGCATCATTGAAAATACCTTATAATATAACGTAATATGCAGTGTATCATTGAAAATACCTTATAATATATTGCAGTTTATCATTGAAAATACCTTTTAATATAACGTAATATGCAGTGTATCATTGAAAATACCTTATAATATATCGTTATTTGTAGTGTATCTTTGAAAATACCTTATAATATAACGTAATATGCAGTGTATCATTGAAAATACCTTATAGTATAACGTAATATGCAGTGCATCATTGAAAATACCTTATAATATAACGTAATATGCAGTGTATCATTGAAAATACATTATAATATAACGTAATATGCAGGGTATCATTGAAAATACCTTATAATATATCGTAATTTGTAGTGTATCATTGAAAATACCTTAGAATATATGGTAATTTTAGTCTATCAATGAAAATACCTTATAATATAACGTAATATGCAGTGTATCATTGAAAATACCTTAGAATATAACGTAATATGCAGTGTATCATTGAAAATACCTTATAATTTAACGTAATATGCAGTGTATCATTGAAAATACCTTAGAATATATGGTAATTCTTGTCTATCAAAGAAAATACCTTATAATATAACGTAATATGCAGTGTATCATTGAAAATACCTTATAGTACAACGTAATATGCAGTGCATCATTGAAAATACCTTATAATATAACGTAATATGCAGTGTATCATTGAAAATACCGTATAATATAACGTAATATGCAGTGTATCATTGAAAATACCTTATAATATATCGTAATTTGTAGTGTATCAATGAAAATACCTTCTCATATAACGTAATATGCAGTGTATCATTGAAAATACCTTATAATATATCGTTATTTGTAGTGTATCTTTGAAAATACCTTATAATATAACGTAATATGCAGTGTATCATTGAAAATACCTTATAATATATAGTAGTTTATCATTAAAATACCTTATAATATAACTTAATATGCAGTGTATCATTGAAAATACCTTATAGTATAACGTAATATGCAGTGCATCATTGAAAATACCTTATAATATAACGTATTATGCAGTGTATCATTGAAAATACCTTATAATATATTGCAGTTTATCATTGAAAATACCTTTTAATATAACGTAATATGCAGTGTATCATTTAAAATACCTTATAATATGTCGTAATTTGTAGTGTATCTTTGAAAATACCTTATAATATAACGTAATATGCAGTGTATCATTGAAAATACCTTTTAATATAACTTAATATGCAGTGTATCATTGAAAATACCTTATGATATAACGTAATATGCAGTGTATCATTGAAAATACCTTATAATATATTCGTAATTTGTAGTGTATCAATGAAAATACCTTCTCATATAACGTAATGTGCAGTGTATCATTGAAAATACCTTAGAATATATGGTAATTCTAGTCTATCAATGAAAATACCTTATAATATAACGTAATATGCAGTGTATCATTGAAAATACCTTATTATATAACGTAATATGCAGTGTATCATTGAAAATACCTTATAATATATAGTAGTTTATCATTGAAAATACCTTATAATATAACGTAATATGCAGTGTATCATTGAAAATACCTTATAGTACAACGTAATATGCAGTGCATCATTGAAAATACCTTATAATATAACGTAATATGCAGTGTATCATTGAAAATACCTTTTAATATAACGTAATATGCAGTGAATCATTGAAAATACCTTATGATATAACGTAATATGCAGTGTATCATTGAAAATACCTTATAATATATCGTAATTTGTAGTGTATCAATGAAAATACCTTCTCATATAACGTAATGTGCAGTGTATCATTGAAAATACCTTAGAATATATGGTAATTCTAGTCTATCAATGAAAATACCTTATAATATAACGTAATATGCAGTGTATCTTTGAAAATACCTTATATTATAACGTAATATGCAGTGTATCATTGAAAATACCTTATAATATATAGTAGTTTATCATTGAAAATACCTTATAATATAACTTAATATGCAGTGTATCATTGAAAATACCTTATAGTATAACGTTATATGCAGTGCATCATTGAAAATACCTTATAATATAACGTAATATGCAGTGTATCATTGAAAATACCTTATAATATATAGTAGTTTATCATTGAAAATACCTTATAATATAACTTAATATGCAGTGTATCATTGAAAATACCTTATAGTATAACGTAATATGCAGTGCATCATTGAAAATACCTTATAATATAACGTAATATGCAGTGTATCATTGAAAATACCTTATAATATAACGTACTATGCAGTGTATCATTGAAAATACCTTATAATATATCGTAATTTGTAGTGTATCAATGAAAATACCTTCTCATATAACGTAATGTGCAGTGTATCATTGAAAATACCTTATAATATATCGTAATTTGTAGTGTATCTTTGAAAATACCTTATAATATAACGTAATATTTGCAGTGTATCATTGAAAATACCTTGTAATATATTGCAGTTTATCATTGAAAATACCTTTTAATATAACTTAATATGCAGTGTATCATTGAAAATACCTTATAATATACCGTAATTTGTAGTGTATCAATGAAAATACCTTCTCATATAACGTAATATGCAGTGTATCATTGAAAATACCTTATAATATATCGTTATTTGTAGTGTATCTTTGAAAATACCTTATAATATAACGTAATATGCAGTGTATCATTGAAAATACCTTATAATATATAGTAGTTTATCATTGAAAATACCTTATAATATAACTTAATATGCAGTGTATCATTGAAAATACCTTATAGTATAACGTAATATGCAGTGCATCATTGAAAATACCTTATAATATAACGTATTATGCAGTAATCACTGAAAAATACCTTATAATATATTGCAGTTTATCATTGAAAATACCTTTTAATATAACGTAATATGCAGTGTATCATTGAAAATACCTTATAATATATCGTAATTTGTAGTGTATCTTTGAAAATACCTTATAATATAACGTAATATGCAGTGTATCATTGAAAATACCTTATAATATAACGTATTATGCAGTGTATCACTGAAAATACCTTATAATATATTGCAGTTTATCATTGAAAATACCTTATAATATAACGTAATATGCAGTGTATCATTGAAAATACCTTATAATATATCGTAATTTGTAGTGTATCTTTGAAAATACCTTATAATATAACGTAATATGCAGTGTATCATTGAAAATACCTTTTAATATAACTTAATATGCAGTGAATCATTGAAAATACCTTATGATATAACGTAATATGCAGTGTATCATTGAAAATACCTTATAATATATCGTAATTTGTAGTGTATCAATGAAAATACCTTCTCATATAACGTAATGTGCAGTGTATCATTGAAAATACCTTAGAATATATGGTAATTCTAGTCTATCAATGAAAATACCTTATAATATAACGTAATATGCAGTGTATCTTTGAAAATACCTTATATTATAACGTAATATGCAGTGTATCATTGAAAATACCTTATAATATATAGTAGTTTATCATTGAAAATACCTTATAATATAACGTAATATGCAGTGTATCATTGAAAATACCTTATAGTATAACGTTATATGCAGTGCATCATTGAAAATACCTTATAATATAACGTAATATGCAGTGTATCATTGAAAATACCTTATAATATAACGTAATATGCAGTGTATCATTGAAAATACCTTATAATATATCGTAATTTGTAGTGTATCAATGAAAATACCTTCTCATATAACGTAATGTGCAGTGTATCATTGAAAATACCTTATAATATATCGTAATTTGTAGTGAATCTTTGAAAATACCTTATAATATAACGTAATATGCAATGTATCATTGAAAATACCTTATAATATATTGCAGTTTATCATTGAAAATACCTTATAATATAACGTAATATGCAGTGTATCATTGAAAATACCTTATAATATATCGTAATTTGTAGTGTATCTTTGAAAATACCTTATAATATAACGTAATATGCAGTGTATCATTGAAAATACCTTATAATATATTGCAGTTTATCATTGAAAATACCTTTTAATATAACTTAATATGCAGTGTATCATTGAAAATACCTTATGATATAACGTAATATGCAGTGTATCATTGAAAATACCTTATAATATATCGTAATTTGTAGTGTATCAATGAAAATACCTTCTCATATAACGTAATATGCAGTGTATCATTGAAAATACCTTATAATATATCGTTATTTGTAGTGTATCTTTGAAAATACGTTATATTATAACGTAATATGCAGTGTATCATTGAAAATACCTTATAATATATAGTAGTTTATCATTGAAAATACCTTATAATATAACTTAATATGCAGTGTATCATTGAAAATACCTTATAGTACAACGTAATATGCAGTGCATCATTGAAAATACCTTATAATATAACGTAATATGCAGTGTATCATTGAAAATACCGTATAATATAACGTAATATGCAGTGTATCATTGAAAATACCTTATAATATATCGTAATTTGTAGTGTATCAATGAAAATACCTTCTCATATAACGTAATATGCAGTGTATCATTGAAAATACCTTATAATATATCGTTATTTGTAGTGTATCTTTGAAAATACCTTATAATATAACGTAATATGCAGTGTATCATTGAAAATACCTTATAATATATAGTAGTTTATCATTAAAATACCTTATAATATAACTTAATATGCAGTGTATCATTGAAAATACCTTATAGTATAACGTAATATGCAGTGCATCATTGAAAATACCTTATAATATAACGTATTATGCAGTGTATCATTGAAAATACCTTATAATATATTGCAGTTTATCATTGAAAATACCTTTTAATATAACGTAATATGCAGTGTATCATTTAAAATACCTTATAATATGTCGTAATTTGTAGTGTATCTTTGAAAATACCTTATAATATAACGTAATATGCAGTGTATCATTGAAAATACCTTATAATATATAGTAGTTTATCATTGAAAATACCTTATAATATAACTTAATATGCAGTGTATCATTGAAAATACCTTATAGTATAACGTAATATGCAGTGCATCATTGAAAATACCTTATAATATAACGTATTATGCAGTGTATCACTGAAAATACCTTATAATATATTGCAGTTTATCATTGAAAATACCTTATAATATAACGTAATATGCAGTGTATCATTGAAAATACCTTATAATATATCGTAATTTGTAGTGAATCTTTGAAAATACCTTATAATATAACGTAATATGCAATGTATCATTGAAAATACCTTATAATATATTGCAGTTTATCATTGAAAATACCTTATAATATAACGTAATATGCAGTGTATCATTGAAAATACCTTATAATATATCGTAATTTGTAGTGTATCTTTGAAAATACCTTATAATATAACGTAATATGCAGTGCATCATTGAAAATACCTTATAATATAACGTAATATGCAGTGTATCATTGAAAATACCTTCCCATATAACGTAATATGCAGTGTATCATTGAAAATACCTTATAATATATCGTAATTTGTAGTGTATCAATGAAAATACCTTCTCATATAACGTAATATGCAGTGTATCATTGAAAATACCTTATAATATATCGTTATTTGTAGTGTATCTTTGAAAATACCTTATAATATAACGTAATATGCAGTGTATCATTGAAAATACCTTATAGTATAACGTAATATGCAGTGCATCATTGAAAATACCTTATAATATAACGTAATATGCAGTGTATCATTGAAAATACCTTATAATATATTGCAGTTTATCATTGAAAATACCTTTTAATATAACGTAATATGCAGTGTATCATTGAAAATACCTTATAATTTAACGTAATTTGTAGTGTATCAATGAAAATACCTTCTCATATAACGTAATAGGCAGTGTATCATTGAAAATACCTTATAATATATCGTTATTTGTAGTGTATCTTTGAAAATACGTTATATTATAACGTAATATGCAGTGTATCATTGAAAATACCTTATAATATATAGTAGTTTATCATTGAAAATACCTTATAATATAACTTAATATGCAGTGTATCATTGAAAATACCTTATAGTACAACGTAATATGCAGTGCATCATTGAAAATACCTTATAATATATCGTAATTTGTAGTGTATCAATGAAAATACCTTCTCATATAACGTAATATGCAGTGTATCATTGAAAATACCTTATAATATATCGTTATTTGTAGTGTATCTTTGAAAATACCTTATAATATAACGTAATATGCAGTGTATCATTGAAAATACCTTATAGTATAACGTAATATGCAGTGCATCATTGAAAATACCTTATAATATAACGTAATATGCAGTGTATCATTGAAAATACATTATAATATAACGTAATATGCAGGGTATCATTGAAAATACCTTATAATATATCGTAATTTGTAGTGTATCATTGAAAATACCTTAGAATATATGGTAATTTTAGTCTATCAATGAAAATACCTTATAATATAACGTAATATGCAGTGTATCATTGAAAATACCTTAGAATATATGGTAATTCTTGTCTATCAAAGAAAATACCTTATAATATAACGTAATATGCAGTGCATCATTGAAAATACCTTATAATATAACGTAATATGCAGTGTATCATTGAAAATACCTTATAATATAACGTAATATGCAGTGTATCATTGAAAATACCTTATAATTTAACGTAATATGCAGTGTATCATTGAAAATACCTTATAATATAACGTAATATGCAGTGTATCATTGAAAATACCTTCCCATATAACGTAATATGCAGTGTATCATTGAAAATACCTTATAATATATCGTAATTTGTAGTGTATCAATGAAAATACCTTCTCATATAACGTAATATGCAGTGTATCATTGAAAATACCTTATAATATATCGTTATTTGTAGTGTATCTTTGAAAATACCTTATAATATAACGTAATATGCAGTGTATCATTGAAAATACCTTATAATATATAGTAGTTTATCATTGAAAATACCTTATAATATAACGTAATATGCAGTGTATCATTGAAAATACCTTATAGTATAACGTAATATGCAGTGCATCATTGAAAATACCTTATAATATAACGTAATATGCAGTGTATCATTGAAAATACCTGATAATATATTGCAGTTTATCATTGAAAATACCTTTTAATATAACGTAATATGCAGTGTATCATTGAAAATACCTTATAATTTAACGTAATTTGTAGTGTATCAATGAAAATACCTTCTCATATAACGTAATATGCAGTGTATCATTGAAAATACCTTATAATATATCGTTATTTGTAGTGTATCTTTGAAAATACGTTATATTATAACGTAATATGCAGTGTATCATTGAAAATACCTTATAATATATAGTAGTTTATCATTGAAAATACCTTATAATATAACTTAATATGCAGTGTATCATTGAAAATACCTTATAGTACAACGTAATATGCAGTGCATCATTGAAAATACCTTATAATATATCGTAATTTGTAGTGTATCAATGAAAATACCTTCTCATATAACGTAATATGCAGTGTATCATTGAAAATACCTTATAATATATCGTTATTTGTAGTGTATCTTTGAAAATACCTTATAATATAACGTAATATGCAGTGTATCATTGAAAATACCTTATAGTATAACGTAATATGCAGTGCATCATTGAAAATACCTTATAATATAACGTAATATGCAGTGTATCATTGAAAATACATTATAATATAACGTAATATGCAGGGTATCATTGAAAATACCTTATAATATATCGTAATTTGTAGTGTATCATTGAAAATACCTTAGAATATATGGTAATTTTAGTCTATCAATGAAAATACCTTATAATATAACGTAATATGCAGTGTATCATTGAAAATACCTTAGAATATATGGTAATTTTTGTCTATCAAAGAAAATACCTTATAATATAACGTAATATGCAGTGCATCATTGAAAATACCTTATAATATAACGTAATATGCAGTGTATCATTGAAAATACCTTATAATATAACGTAATATGCAGTGTATCATTGAAAATACCTTATAATTTAAAGTAATATGCAGTGTATCATTGAAAATACCTTATAATATAACGTAATATGCAGTGTATCATTGAAAATACCTTCCCATATAACGTAATATGCAGTGTATCATTGAAAATACCTTATAATATATCGTAATTTGTAGTGTATCAATGAAAATACCTTCTCATATAACGTAATATGCAGTGTATCATTGAAAATACCTTATAATATATCGTTATTTGTAGTGTATCTTTGAAAATACCTTATAATATAACGTAATATGCAGTGTATCATTGAAAATACCTTATAATATATAGTAGTTTATCATTGAAAATACCTTATAATATAACGTAATATGCAGTGTATCATTGAAAATACCTTATAATATATCGTAATTTGTAGTGTATGAATGAAAATACCTTCTCATATAACGTAATATGCAGTGTATCATTGAAAATACCTTATAATATATCGTTATTTGTAGTGTATCTTTGAAAATACCTTATAATATAACGTAATATGCAGTGTATCATTAAAAATACCTTATAATATATAGTAGTTTATCATTGAAAATACCTTATAATATAACTTAATATGCAGTGTATCATTGAAAATACCTTATAGTATAACGTAATATGCAGTGCATCAT
This sequence comes from Lasioglossum lativentre, assembly GCA_916610255.1. NCBI lineage: Eukaryota > Metazoa > Arthropoda > Insecta > Hymenoptera > Halictidae > Lasioglossum > Lasioglossum lativentre. The sequence goes on from CAKAJI010000536.1 coordinate 40,716, forward strand.
TGAAAATACCTTATAATATAACGTATTATGCAGTGTATCATTGAAAAAAGCTTATAATATATTGCAGTTTATCATTGAAAATACCTTTTAATATAACGTAATATGCAGTGTATCATTGAAAATACGTTTTAATATATCGTAATTTGTAGTGTATCTTTGAAAATACCTTATAATATAACGTAATATGCAGTGTATCATTGAAAATACCTTTTAATATAACTTAATATGCAGTGTATCATTGAAAATACCTTATGATATAACGTAATATGCAGTGTATCATTGAAAATACCTTATAATATATCGTAATTTGTAGTGTATCAATGAAAATACCTTCTCATATAACGTAATATGCAGTGTATCATTGAAAATACCTTATAATATATCGTTATTTGTAGTGTATCTTTGAAAATACCTTATAATATAACGTAATATGCAGTGTATCATTAAAAATACCTTATAATATATAGTAGTTTATCATTGAAAATACCTTATAATATAACTTAATATGCAGTGTATCATTGAAAATACCTTATAGTATAACGTAATATGCAGTGCATCATTGAAAATACCTTATAATAGAACGTATTATGCAGTGTATCATTGAAAATACCTTATAATATATTGCAGTTTATCATTGAAAATACCTTTTAATATAACGTAATATGCAGTGTATCATTGAAAATACCTTATAATATATCGTAATTTGTAGTGTATCTTTGAAAATACCTTATAATATAACGTAATATGCAGTGTATCATTGAAAATACCTTTTAATATAACTTAATATGCAGTGTATCATTGAAAATACCTTATGATATAACGTAATATGCAGTGTATCATTGAAAATACCTTATAATATATCGTAATTTGTAGTGTATCAATGAAAATACCTTCTCATATAACGTAATGTGCAGTGTATCATTGAAAATACCTTAGAATATATGGTAATTCTAGACTATCAATGAAAATACCTTATAATATAACGTAATATGCAGTGTATCATTGAAAATACCTTATAATATAACGTAATATGTAGTGTATCATTGAAAATACCTTATAATATATAGTAGTTTATCATTGAAAATACCTTATAATATAACTTAATATGCATTGTATCATTGAAAATACCTTATAGTATAACGTAATATGCAGTGCATCATTGAAAATACCTTATAATATAACGTAATATGCAGTGTATCATTGAAAATACCTTATAATATATCGTAATTTGTAGTGTATCAATGAAAATACCTTCTCATATAACGTAATATGCAGTGTATCATTGAAAATACCTTATAATATATCGTTATTTGTAGTGTATCTTTGAAAATACCTTATAATATAACGTAATATGCAGTGTATCATTGAAAATACCTTATAATATATCGTTATTTGTAGTGTATCTTTGAAAATACCTTATAATATAACGTAATATGCAGTGTATCATTAAAAATACCTTATAATATATAGTAGTTTATCATTGAAAATACCTTATAATATAACTTAATATGCAGTGTATCATTGAAAATACCTTATAGTATAACGTAATATGCAGTGCATCATTGAAAATACCTTATAATAGAACGTATTATGCAGTGTATCATTGAAAATACCTTATAATATATTGCAGTTTATCATTGAAAATACCTTTTAATATAACGTAATATGCAGTGTATCATTGAAAATACCTTATAATATATCGTAATTTGTAGTGTATCTTTGAAAATACCTTATAATATAACGTAATATGCAGTGTATCTTTGAAAATACCTTTTAATATAACTTAATATGCAGTGTATCATTGAAAATACCTTATGATATAACGTAATATGCAGTGTATCATTGAAAATACCTTATAATATATCGTAATTTGTAGTGTATCAATGAAAATACCTTCTCATATAACGTAATATGCAGTGTATCATTGAAAATACCTTAGAATATATGGTAATTCTAGACTATCAATGAAAATACCTTATAATATAACGTAATATGCAGTGTATCATTGAAAATACCTTATAATATAACGTAATATGTAGTGTATCATTGAAAATACCTTATAATATATAGTAGTTTATCATTGAAAATACCTTATAATATAACTTAATATGCAGTGTATCATTGAAAATACCTTATAGTATAACGTAATATGCAGTGCATCATTGAAAATACCTTATAATATAACGTAATATGCAGTGTATCATTGAAAATACCTTATAATATATCGTAATTTGTAGTGTATCAATGAAAATACCTTCTCATATAACGTAATATGCAGTGTATCATTGAAAATACCTTATAATATATCGTTATTTGTAGTGTATCATTGAAAATACCTTATAATATAACGTAATATGCAGTGTATCATTAAAAATACCTTATAATATATAGTAGTTTATCATTGAAAATACCTTATAATATAACTTAATATGCAGTGTATCATTGAAAATACCTTATAGTATAACGTAATATGCAGTGCATCATTGAAAATACCTTATAATAGAACGTATTATGCAGTGTATCATTGAAAATACCTTATAATATATTGCAGTTTATCATTGAAAATACCTTTTAATATAACGTAATATGCAGTGTATCATTGAAAATACCTTATAATATATCGTAATTTGTAGTGTATCAATGAAAATACCTTCTCATATAACGTAATATGCAGTGTATCATTGAAAATACCTTAGAATATATGGTAATTCTAGTCTATCAATGAAAATACCTTATAATATAACGTAATATGCAGTGTATCATTGAAAATACCTTTTAATATAACTTAATATGCAGTGTATCATTGAAAATACCTTATGATATAACGTAATATGCAGTGTATCATTGAAAATACCTTATAATATATCGTAATTTGTAGTGTATCAATGAAAATACCTTCTCATATAACGTAATGTGCAGTGTATCATTGAAAATACCTTAGAATATATGGTAATTCTAGACTATCAATGAAAATACCTTATAATATAACGTAATATGCAGTGTATCATTGAAAATACCTTATAATATAACGTAATATGCAGTGTATCATTGAAAATACCTTATAATATATAGTAGTTTATCATTGAAAATACCTTATAATATAACTTAATATGCATTGTATCATTGAAAATACCTTATAGTATAACGTAATATGCAGTGCATCATTGAAAATACCTTATAATATAACGTAATATGCAGTGTATCATTGAAAATACCTTATAATATATCGTAATTTGTAGTGTATCAATGAAAATACCTTCTCATATAACGTAATATGCAGTGTATCATTGAAAATACCTTATAATATATCGTTATTTGTAGTGTATCTTTGAAAATACCTTATAATATAACGTAATATGCAGTGTATCATTGAAAATACCTTATAGTATAACGTAATATGCAGTGCATCATTGAAAATACCTTATAATATAACGTAATATGCAGTGTATCATTGAAAATACATTATAATATAACGTAATATGCAGGGTATCATTGAAAATACCTTATAATATATCGTAATTTGTAGTGTATCATTGAAAATACCTTAGAATATATGGTAATTTTAGTCTATCAATGAAAATACCTTATAATACAACGTAATATGCAGTGTATCATTGAAAATACCTTAGAATATATGGTAATTCTTGTCTATCAAAGAAAATACCTTATAATATAACGTAATATGCAGTGCATCATTGAAAATACCTTATAGTATAACGTAATATGCAGTGCATCATTGAAAATACCTTATAATAGAACGTATTATGCAGTGTATCATTGAAAATACCTTATAATATATTGCAGTTTATCATTGAAAATACCTTTTAATATAACGTAATATGCAGTGTATCATTGAAAATACCTTATAATATATCGTAATTTGTAGTGTATCAATGAAAATACCTTCTCATATAACGTAATGTGCAGTGTATCATTGAAAATACCTTAGAATATATGGTAATTCTAGACTATCAATGAAAATACCTTATAATATAACGTTATATGCAGTGTATCATTGAAAATACCTTTTAATATAACGTAATATGCAGTGTATCATTGAAAATACCTTATAATATATCGTAATTTGTAGTGTATCTTTGAAAATACCTTATAATATAACGTAATATGCAGTGTATCATTGAAAATACCTTTTAATATAACTTAATATGCAGTGTATCATTGAAAATACCTTATGATATAACGTAATATGCAGTGTATCATTGAAAATACCTTATAATATATCGTAATTTGTAGTGTATCAATGAAAATACCTTCTCATATAACGTAATGTGCAGTGTATCATTGAAAATACCTTAGAATATATGGTAATTCTAGACTATCAATGAAAATACCTTATAATATAACGTAATATGCAGTGTATCATTGAAAATACCTTATAATATAACGTAATATGCAGTGTATCATTGAAAATACCTTATAATATATCGTAATTTGTAGTGTATCAATGAAAATACCTTCTCATATAACGTAATATGCAGTGTATCATTGAAAATACCTTATAATATAACGTAATATGCAGTGTATCATTGAAAATACCTTATAATATATTGCAGTTTATCATTGAAAATACCTTATAATATAACGTAATATGCAGTGTATCATTGAAAATACCTTATAATATATCGTAATTTGTAGTGTATCAAAGAAAATACCTTCTCATATAACGTAATGTGCAGTGTATCATTGAAAATACCTTCCCATATAACGTAATATGCAGTGTATCATTGAAAATACCTTATGATATAACGTAATTTGTAGTGTATCATTGAAAATACCTTCTCATATAACGTAATATGCAGTGTATCATTGAAAATACCTTATAATATATCGTTATTTGTAGTGTATCTTTGAAAATACCTTATAATATAACGTAATATGCAGTGTATCATTGAAAATACCTTATAGTATAACGTAATATGCAGTGCATCATTGAAAATACCTTATAATATAACGTAATATGCAGTGTATCATTGAAAATACCTTATAATATATTGCAGTTTATCATTGAAAATACCTTTTAATATAACGTAATATGCAGTGTATCATTGAAAATACCTTTTAATATAACTTAATATGCAGTGTATCATTGAAAATACCTTATGATATAACGTAATATGCAGTGTATCATTGAAAATACCTTATAATATATCGTTATTTGTAGTGTATCAATGAAAATACCTTCTCATATAACGTAATGTGCAGTGTATCATTGAAAATACCTTAGAATATATGGTAATTCTAGACTATCAATGAAAATACCTTATAATATAACGTAATATGCAGTGTATCATTGAAAATACCTTATAATATAACGTAATATGTAGTGTATCATTGAAAATACCTTATAATATATAGTAGTTTATCATTGAAAATACCTTATAATATAACTTAATATGCAGTGTATCATTGAAAATACCTTATAGTATAACGTAATATGCAGTGCATCATTGAAAATACCTTATAATATAACGTAATATGCAGTGTATCATTGAAAATACCTTATAATATATCGTAATTTGTAGTGTATCAATGAAAATACCTTCTCATATAACGTAATATGCAGTGTATCATTGAAAATACCTTATAATATATCGTTATTTGTAGTGTATCTTTGAAAATACCTTATAATATAACGTAATATGCAGTGTATCATTAAAAATACCTTATAATATATAGTAGTTTATCATTGAAAATACCTTATAATATAACTTAATATGCAGTGTATCATTGAAAATACCTTATAATATAACGTAATATGCAGTGCATCATTGAAAATACCTTATAATAGAACGTATTATGCAGTGTATCATTGAAAATACCTTATAATATATTGCAGTTTATCATTGAAAATACCTTTTAATATAACGTAATATGCAGTGTATCATTGAAAATACCTTATAATATATCGTAATTTGTAGTGTATCAATGAAAATACCTTCTCATATAACGTAATGTGCAGTGTATCATTGAAAATACCTTAGAATATATGGTAATTCTAGTCTATCAATGAAAATACCTTATAATATAACGTAATATGCAGTGTATCATTGAAAATACCTTTTAATATAACTTAATATGCAGTGTATCATTGAAAATACCTTATGATATAACGTAATATGCAGTGTATCATTGAAAATACCTTATAATATATCGTAATTTGTAGTGTATCAATGAAAATACCTTCTCATATAACGTAATGTGCAGTGTATCATTGAAAATACCTTAGAATATATGGTAATTCTAGACTATCAATGAAAATACCTTATAATATAACGTAATATGCAGTGTATCATTGAAAATACCTTATAATATAACGTAATATGCAGTGTATCATTGAAAATACCTTATAATATATAGTAGTTTATCATTGAAAATACCTTATAATATAACTTAATATGCATTGTATCATTGAAAATACCTTATAGTATAACGTAATATGCAGTGTATCATTGAAAATACCTTATAATATAACGTAATATGCAGTGTATCATTGAAAATACCTTATAATATATCGTAATTTGTAGTGTATCAATGAAAATACCTTCTCATATAACGTAATATGCAGTGTATCATTGAAAATACCTTATAATATATCGTTATTTGTAGTGTATCTTTGAAAATACCTTATAATATAACGTAATATGCAGTGTATCATTGAAAATACCTTATAGTATAACGTAATATGCAGTGCATCATTGAAAATACCTTATAATATAACGTAATATGCAGTGTATCATTGAAAATACATTATAATATAACGTAATATGCAGGGTATCATTGAAAATACCTTATAATATATCGTAATTTGTAGTGTATCATTGAAAATACCTTAGAATATATGGTAATTCTTGTCTATCAATGAAAATACCTTATAATACAACGTAATATGCAGTGTATCATTGAAAATACCTTAGAATATATGGTAATTCTTGTCTATCTATGAAAATACCTTATAATACAACGTAATATGCAGTGCATCATTGAAAATACCTTATAGTATAACGTAATATGCAGTGCATCATTGAAAATACCTTATAATAGAACGTAATATGCAGTGTATCATTGAAAATACCTTATAATATATAGCAGTTTATCATTGAAAATACCTTTTAATATAACGTAATATGCAGTGTATCATTGAAAATACCTTATAATATATCGTAATTTGTAGTGTATCAATGAAAATACCTTCTCATATAACGTAATGTGCAGTGTATCATTGAAAATACCTTAGAATATATGGTAATTCTAGACTATCAATGAAAATACCTTATAATATAACGTAATATGCAGTTTATCATTGAAAATACCTTTTAATATAACGTAATATGCAGTGTATCATTGAAAATACCTTATAATATATCGTAATTTGTAGTGTATCTTTGAAAATACCTTATAATATAACGTAATATGCAGTGTATCATTGAAAATACCTTTTAATATAACTTAATATGCAGTGTATCATTGAAAATACCTTATGATATAACGTAATATGCAGTGTATCATTGAAAATACCTTATAATATATCGTAATTTGTAGTGTATCAATGAAAATACCTTCTCATATAACGTAATGTGCAGTGTATCATTGAAAATACCTTAGAATATATGGTAATTCTAGACTATCAATGAAAATACCTTATAATATAACGTAATATGCAGTGTATCATTGAAAATACCTTATAATATAACGTAATATGCAGTGTATCATTGAAAATACCTTATAATATATCGTAATTTGTAGTGTATCAATGAAAATACCTTCTCATATAACGTAATATGCAGTGTATCATTGAAAATACCTTATAATAGAACGTATTATGCAGTGTATCATTGAAAATACCTTATAATATATTGCAGTGTATCATTGAAAATACCTTATAATATAACGTAATATGCAGTGTATCATTGAAAATACCTTATAATATATCGTAATTTGTAGTGTATCAAAGAAAATACCTTCTCATATAACGTAATGTGCAGTGTATCATTGAAAATACCTTCCCATATAACGTAATATGCAGTGTATCATTGAAAATACCTTATGATATAACGTAATTTGTAGTGTATCAATGAAAATACCTTCTCATATAACGTAATATGCAGTGTATCATTGAAAATACCTTATAATATATCGTTATTTGTAGTGTATCTTTGAAAATACCTTATAATATAACGTAATATGCAGTGTATCATTGAAAATACCTTATAGTATAACGTAATATGCAGTGCATCATTGAAAATACCTTATAATATAACGTAATATGCAGTGTATCATTGAAAATACCTTATAATATATTGCAGTTTATCATTGAAAATACCTTTTAATATAACGTAATATGCAGTGTATCATTGAAAATACCTTATAATTTAACGTAATTTGTAGTGTATCAATGAAAATACCTTATAATATAACGTAATATGCAGTGTATCATTGAAAATACCTTATAATATATCGTTATTTGTAGTGTATCTTTGAAAATACGTTATATTATAACGTAATATGCAGTGTATCATTGAAAATACCTTATAATATATAGTAGTTTATCATTGAAAATACCTTATAATATAACTTAATATGCAGTGTATCATTGAAAATACCTTATAGTACAACGTAATATGCAGTGCATCATTGAAAATACCTTATAATATATCGTAATTTGTAGTGTATCAATGAAAATACCTTCTCATATAACGTAATATGCAGTGTATCATTGAAAATACCTTATAATATATCGTTATTTGTAGTGTATCTTTGAAAATACCTTATAATATAACGTAATATGCAGTGTATCATTGAAAATACCTTATAATATATAGTAGTTTATCATTGAAAATACCTTATAATATAACGTAATATGCAGTGTATCATTGAAAATACCTTATAATATATCGTAATTTGTAGTGTATGAATGAAAATACCTTCTCATATAACGTAATATGCAGTGTATCATTGAAAATACCTTATAATATATCGTTATTTGTAGTGTATCTTTGAAAATACCTTATAATATAACGTAATATGCAGTGTATCATTAAAAATACCTTATAATATATAGTAGTTTATCATTGAAAATACCTTATAATATAACTTAATATGCAGTGTATCATTGAAAATACCTTATAGTATAACGTAATATGCAGTGCATCATTGAAAATACCTTATAATAGAACGTATTATGCAGTGTATCATTGAAAATACCTTATAATATATTGCAGTTTATCATTGAAAATACCTTTTAATATAACGTAATATGCAGTGTATCATTGAAAATACCTTATAATATATCGTAATTTGTAGTGTATTTTTGAAAATACCTTATAATATAACGTAATATGCAGTGTATCATTGAAAATACCTTTTAATATAACTTAATATGCAGTGTATCATTGAAAATACCTTATGATATAACGTAATATGCAGTGTATCATTGAAAATACCTTATAATATATCGTAATTTGTAGTGTATCAATGAAAATACCTTCTCATATAACGTAATGTGCAGTGTATCATTGAAAATACCTTAGAATATATGGTAATTCTAGACTATCAATGAAAATACCTTATAATATAACGTAATATGCAGTGTATCATTGAAAATACCTTATAATATAACGTAATATGCAGTGTATCATTGAAAATACCATATAATATATAGTAGTTTATCATTGAAAATACCTTATAATATAACTTAATATGCATTGTATCATTGAAAATACCTTATAGTATAACGTAATATGCAGTGCATCATTGAAAATACCTTATAATATAACGTAATATGCAGTGTATCATTGAAAATACCTTATAATATATCGTAATTTGTAGTGTATCAATGAAAATACCTTCTCATATAACGTAATATGCAGTGTATCATTGAAAATACCTTATAATATATCGTTATTTGTAGTGTATCTTTGAAAATACCTTATAATATAACGTAATATGCAGTGTATCATTAAAAATACCTTATAATATATAGTAGTTTATCATTGAAAATACCTTATAATATAACTTAATATGCAGTGTATCATTGAAAATACCTTATAGTATAACGTAATATGCAGTGCATCATTGAAAATACCTTATAATAGAACGTATTATGCAGTGTATCATTGAAAATACCTTATAATATATTGCAGTTTATCATTGAAAATACCTTTTAATATAACGTAATATGCAGTGTATCATTGAAAATACCTTATAATATATCGTAATTTGTAGTGTATCAATGAAAATACCTTCTCATATAACGTAATGTGCAGTGTATCATTGAAAATACCTTAGAATATATGGTAATTCTAGTCTATCAATGAAAATACCTTATAATATAACGTAATATGCAGTGTATCATTGAAAATACCTTTTAATATAACTTAATATGCAGTGTATCATTGAAAATACCTTATGATATAACGTAATATGCAGTGTATCATTGAAAATACCTTATAATATATCGTAATTTGTAGTGTATCAATGAAAATACCTTCTCATATAACGTAATGTGCAGTGTATCATTGAAAATACCTTAGAATATATGGTAATTCTAGACTATCAATGAAAATACCTTATAATATAACGTAATATGCAGTGTATCATTGAAAATACCTTATAATATAACGTAATATGCAGTGTATCATTGAAAATACCTTATAATATATAGTAGTTTATCATTGAAAATACCTTATAATATAACTTAATATGCATTGTATCATTGAAAATACCTTATAGTATAACGTAATATGCAGTGCATCATTGAAAATACCTTATAGTATAACGTAATATGCAGTGCATCATTGAAAATACCTTATAATAGAACGTATTATGCAGTGTATCATTGAAAATACCTTATAATATATTGCAGTTTATCATTGAAAATACCTTTTAATATAACGTAATATGCAGTGTATCATTGAAAATACCTTATAATATATCGTAATTTGTAGTGTATCAATGAAAATACCTTCTCATATAACGTAATATGCAGTGTATCATTGAAAATACCTTATAATATATCGTAATTTGTAGTGTATCAATGAAAATACCTTCTCATATAACGTAATGTGCAGTGTATCATTGAAAATACCTTAGAATATATGGTAATTCTAGACTATCAATGAAAATACCTTATAATATAACGTAATATGCAGTGTATCATTGAAAATACCTTATAATATAACGTAATATGCAGTGTATCATTGAAAATACCTTATAATATAACGTAATATGCAGTGTATCATTGAAAATACCTTATAATATATAGTAGTTTATCATTGAAAATACCTTATAATATAACTTAATATGCATTGTATCATTGAAAATACCTTATAGTATAACGTAATATGCAGTGCATCATTGAAAATACCTTATAATATAACGTAATATGCAGTGTATCATTGAAAATACCTTATAATATATCGTAATTTGTAGTGTATCAATGAAAATACCTTCTCATATAACGTAATATGCAGTGTATCATTGAAAATACCTTATAATATATCGTAATTTGTAGTGTATCAATGAAAATACCTTCTCATATAACGTAATGTGCAGTGTATCATTGAAAATACCTTAGAATATATGGTAATTCTAGACTATCAATGAAAATACCTTATAATATAACGTAATATGCAGTGTATCATTGAAAATACCTTTTAATATAACTTAATATGCAGTGTATCATTGAAAATACCTTATAGTATAACGTAATATGCAGTGCATCATTGAAAATACCTTATAATATAACGTAATATGCAGTGTATCATTGAAAATACCTTATAATATATCGTAATTTGTAGTGTATCAATGAAAATACCTTCTCATATAACGTAATATGCAGTGTATCATTGAAAATACCTTATAATATATCGTAATTTGTAGTGTATCAATGAAAATACCTTCTCATATAACGTAATGTGCAGTGTATCATTGAAAATACCTTAGAATATATGGTAATTCTAGACTATCAATGAAAATACCTTATAATATAACGTAATATGCAGTGTATCATTGAAAATACCTTATAATATAACGTAATATGTAGTGTATCATTGAAAATACCTTATAATATATAGTAGTTTATCATTGAAAATACCTTATAATATAACTTAATATGCATTGTATCATTGAAAATACCTTATAGTATAACGTAATATGCAGTGCATCATTGAAAATACCTTATAATATAACGTAATATGCAGTGTATCATTGAAAATACCTTATAATATATCGTAATTTGTAGTGTATCAATGAAAATACCTTCTCATATAACGTAATATGCAGTGTATCATTGAAAATACCTTATAATATATCGTTATTTGTAGTGTATCTTTGAAAATACCTTATAATATAACGTAATATGCAGTGTATCATTAAAAATACCTTATAATATATAGTAGTTTATCATTGAAAATACCTTATAATATAACTTAATATGCAGTGTATCATTGAAAATACCTTATAGTATAACGTAATATGCAGTGCATCATTGAAAATACCTTATAATAGAACGTATTATGCAGTGTATCATTGAAAATACCTTATAATATATTGCAGTTTATCATTGAAAATACCTTTTAATATAACGTAATATGCAGTGTATCATTGAAAATACCTTATAATATATCGTAATTTGTAGTGTATCAATGAAAATACCTTCTCATATAACGTAATGTGCAGTGTATCATTGAAAATACCTTAGAATATATGGTAATTCTAGTCTATCAATGAAAATACCTTATAATATAACGTAATATGCAGTGTATCATTGAAAATACCTTTTAATATAACTTAATATGCAGTGTATCATTGAAAATACCTTATAATATAACGTAATATGCAGTGTATCATTGAAAATACCTTATAATATATCGTAATTTGTAGTGTATCAATGAAAATACCTTCTCATATAACGTAATGTGCAGTGTATCATTGAAAATACCTTAGAATATATGGTAATTCTAGACTATCAATGAAAATACCTTATAATATAACGTAATATGCAGTGTATCATTGAAAATACCTTATAATATAACGTAATATGCAGTGTATCATTGAAAATACCTTATAATATATAGTAGTTTATCATTGAAAATACCTTATAATATAACTTAATATGCATTGTATCATTGAAAATACCTTATAATATAACGTAATATGCAGTGTATCATTGAAAATACCTTATAATATAACGTAATATGCAGTGTATCATTGAAAATACCTTATAATATATCGTAATTTGTAGTGTATCAATGAAAATACCTTCTCATATAACGTAATATGCAGTGTATCATTGAAAATACCTTATAATATATCGTTATTTGTAGTGTATCTTTGAAAATACCTTATAATATAACGTAATATGCAGTGTATCATTGAAAATACCTTATAATATAACGTAATATGCAGTGCATCATTGAAAATACCTTATAATATAACGTAATATGCAGTGTACCATTGAAAATACATTATAATATAACGTAATATGCAGGGTATCAGTGAAAATACCTTATAATATATCGTAATTTGTAGTGTATCATTGAAAATACCTTAGAATATATGGTAATTCTAGTCTATCAATGAAAATACCTTATAATACAACGTAATATGCAGTGTATCATTGAAAATACCTTAGAATATATGGTAATTCTTGTCTATCAAAGAAAATACCTTATAATATAACGTAATATGCAGTGCATCATTGAAAATACCTTATAGTATAACGTAATATGCAGTGCATCATTGAAAATACCTTATAATAGAACGTATTATGCAGTGTATCATTGAAAATACCTTATAATATATTGCAGTTTATCATTGAAAATACCTTTTAATATAACGTAATGTGCAGTGTATCATTGAAAATACCTTATAATATATCGTAATTTGTAGTGTATCAATGAAAATACCTTCTCATATAACGTAATGTGCAGTGTATCATTGAAAATACCTTAGAATATATGGTAATTCTAGTCTATCAATGAAAATACCTTATAATATAACGTAATATGCAGTTTATCATTGAAAATACCTTTTAATATAACGTAATATGCAGTGTATCATTGAAAATACCTTATAATATATCGTAATTTGTAGTGTATCTTTGAAAATACCTTATAATATAACGTAATATGCAGTGTATCATTGAAAATATCTTTTAATATAACTTAATATGCAGTGTATCATTGAAAATACCTTATGATATAACGTAATATGCAGTGTATCATTGAAAATACCTTATAATATATCGTAATTTGTAGTGTATCAATGAAAATACCTTCTCATATAACGTAATGTGCAGTGTATCATTGAAAATACCTTAGAATATATGGTAATTCTAGACTATCAATGAAAATACCTTATAATATAACGTAATATGCAGTGTATCATTGAAAATACCTTATAATATAACGTAATATGCAGTGTATCATTGAAAATACCTTATAATATATCGTAATTTGTAGTGTATCAATGAAAATACCTTCTCATATAACGTAATATGCAGTGTATCATTGAAAATACCTTATAATAGAACGTATTATGCAGTGTATCATTGAAAATACCTTATAATATATTGCAGTGTATCATTGAAAATACCTTATAATATAACGTAATATGCAGTGTATCATTGAAAATACCTTATAATATATCGTAATTTGTAGTGTATCAAAGAAAATACCTTCTCATATAACGTAATGTGCAGTGTATCATTGAAAATACCTTCCCATATAACGTAATATGCAGTGTATCATTGAAAATACCTTATAATATATCGTAATTTGTAGTGTATCAATGAAAATACCTTCTCATATAACGTAATATGCAGTGTATCATTGAAAATACCTTATAATATATCGTTATTTGTAGTGTATCTTTGAAAATACCTTATAATATAACGTAATATGCAGTGTATCATTGAAAATACCTTATAGTATAACGTAATATGCAGTGCATCATTGAAAATACCTTATAATATAACGTAATATGCAGTGTATCATTGAAAATACCTTATAATATATTGCAGTTTATCATTGAAAATACCTTTTAATATAACGTAATATGCAGTGTATCATTGAAAATACCTTATAATTTAACGTAATTTGTAGTGTATCAATGAAAATACCTTATAATATAACGTAATATGCAGTGTATCATTGAAAATACCTTATAATATATCGTTATTTGTAGTGTATCTTTGAAAATACGTTATATTATAACGTAATATGCAGTGTATCATTGAAAATACCTTATAATATATAGTAGTTTATCATTGAAAATACCTTATAATATAACTTAATATGCAGTGTATCAATGAAAATACCTTATAATATAACGTAATATGCAGTGTATCATTGAAAATACCTTATAATATATCGTTATTTGTAGTGTATCTTTGAAAATACCTTATAATATAACGTAATATGCAGTGTATCATTGAAAATACCTTATAATATATAGTAGTTTATCATTGAAAATACCTTATAATATAACGTAATATGCAGTGTATCATTGAAAATACCTTATAATATATCGTAATTTGTAGTGTATGAATGAAAATACCTTCTCATATAACGTAATATGCAGTGTATCATTGAAAATACCTTATAATATATCGTTATTTGTAGTGTATCTTTGAAAATACCTTATAATATAACGTAATATGCAGTGTATCATTAAAAATACCTTATAATATATAGTAGTTTATCATTGAAAATACCTTATAATATAACTTAATATGCAGTGTATCATTGAAAATACCTTATAGTATAACGTAATATGCAGTGCATCATTGAAAATACCTTATAATAGAACGTATTATGCAGTGTATCATTGAAAATACCTTATAATATATTGCAGTTTATCATTGAAAATACCTTTTAATATAACGTAATATGCAGTGTATCATTGAAAATACCTTATAATATATCGTTATTTGTAGTGTATCTTTGAAAATACCTTATAATATAACGTAATATGCAGTGTATCATTAAAAATACCTTATAATATATAGTAGTTTATCATTGAAAATACCTTATAATATAACTTAATATGCAGTGTATCATTGAAAATACCTTATAGTATAACGTAATATGCAGTGCATCATTGAAAATACCTTATAATAGAACGTATTATGCAGTGTATCATTGAAAATACCTTATAATATATTGCAGTTTATCATTGAAAA
>CAKAJI010000537.1:0-47365 GCA_916610255.1 Lasioglossum lativentre
TTACTCTTACCGCGAACCGGCTAACCGACACGGCGCGGTACTTAGCAATTTTATCGTTCCAGCGATACCTAAGCGACTCGCCGGAAGTTAACTCGCTTATAACTCGGTAAATACGCGTCCGAGAGAACTGGCGTCACGACACACGGTTTCGTATGCACAGTTTACCACGAATATAACGTTTAAAATCATCTAGGAACGATAGGAAAAAAGTTTACTCTTACCGCGAACCGGCTAACCGACACGGCGCGGTACTTAGCAATTTTATCGTTCCAGCGATACCTAAGCGACTCGCCGGAAGTTAACTCGCTTATAACTCGGTAAATACGCGTCC
This sequence comes from Lasioglossum lativentre, assembly GCA_916610255.1. NCBI lineage: Eukaryota > Metazoa > Arthropoda > Insecta > Hymenoptera > Halictidae > Lasioglossum > Lasioglossum lativentre. The sequence goes on from CAKAJI010000537.1 coordinate 332, forward strand.
GAGAGAACTGGCGTCACGACACACGGTTTCGTATGCACAGTTTACCACGAATATAACGTTTAAAATCATCTAGGAACGATAGGAAAAAAGTTTACTCTTACCGCGAACCGGCTAACCGACACGGCGCGGTACTTAGCAATTTTATCGTTCCAGCGATACCTAAGCGACTCGCCGGAAGTTAACTCGCTTATAACTCGGTAAATACGCGTCCGAGAGAACTGGCGTCACGACACACGGTTTCGTATGCACAGTTTACCACGAATATAACGTTTAAAATCATCTAGGAACGATAGGAAAAAAGTTTACTCTTACCGCGAACCGGCTAACCGACACGGCGCGGTACTTAGCAATTTTATCGTTCCAGCGATACCTAAGCGACTCGCCGGAAGTTAACTCGCTTATAACTCGGTAAATACGCGTCCGAGAGAACTGGCGTCACGACACACGGTTTCGTATGCACAGTTTACCACGAATATAACGTTTAAAATCATCTAGGAACGATAGGAAAAAAGTTTACTCTTACCGCGAACCGGCTAACCGACACGGCGCGGTACTTAGCAATTTTATCGTTCCAGCGATACCTAAGCGACTCGCCGGAAGTTAACTCGCTTATAACTCGGTAAATACGCGTCCGAGAGAACTGGCGTCACGACACACGGTTTCGTATGCACAGTTTACCACGAATATAACGTTTAAAATCATCTAGGAACGATAGGAAAAAAGTTTACTCTTACCGCGAACCGGCTAACCGACACGGCGCGGTACTTAGCAATTTTATCGTTCCAGCGATACCTAAGCGACTCGCCGGAAGTTAACTCGCTTATAACTCGGTAAATACGCGTCCGAGAGAACTGGCGTCACGACACACGGTTTCGTATGCACAGTTTACCACGAATATAACGTTTAAAATCATCTAGGAACGATAGGAAAAAAGTTTACTCTTACCGCGAACCGGCTAACCGACACGGCGCGGTACTTAGCAATTTTATCGTTCCAGCGATACCTAAGCGACTCGCCGGAAGTTAACTCGCTTATAACTCGGTAAATACGCGTCCGAGAGAACTGGCGTCACGACACACGGTTTCGTATGCACAGTTTACCACGAATATAACGTTTAAAATCATCTAGGAACGATAGGAAAAAAGTTTACTCTTACCGCGAACCGGCTAACCGACACGGCGCGGTACTTAGCAATTTTATCGTTCCAGCGATACCTAAGCGACTCGCCGGAAGTTAACTCGCTTATAACTCGGTAAATACGCGTCCGAGAGAACTGGCGTCACGACACACGGTTTCGTATGCACAGTTTACCACGAATATAACGTTTAAAATCATCTAGGAACGATTGGAAAAAAGTTTACTCTTACCGCGAACCGGCTAACCGACACGGCGCGGTACTTAGCAATTTTATCGTTCCAGCGATACCTAAGCGACTCGCCGGAAGTTAACTCGCTTATAACTCGGTAAATACGCGTCCGAGAGAACTGGCGTCACGACACACGGTTTCGTATGCACAGTTTACCACGAATATAACGTTTAAAATCATCTAGGAACGATAGGAAAAAAGTTTACTCTTACCGCGAACCGGCTAACCGACCCGGCGCGGTACTTAGCAATTTTATCGTTCCAGCGATACCTAAGCGACTCGCCGGAAGTTAACTCGCTTATAACTCGGTAAATACGCGTCCGAGAGAACTGGCGTCACGACACACGGTTTCGTATGCACAGTTTACCACGAATATAACGTTTAAAATCATCTAGGAACGATAGGAAAAAAGTTTACTCTTACCGCGAACCGGCTAACCGACACGGCGCGGTACTTAGCAATTTTATCGTTCCAGCGATACCTAAGCGACTCGCCGGAAGTTAACTCGCTTATAACTCGGTAAATACGCGTCCGAGAGAACTGGCGTCACGACACACGGTTTCGTATGCACAGTTTACCACTAATATAACGTTTAAAATCATCTAGGAACGATAGGAAAAAAGTTTACTCTTACCGCGAACCGGCTAACCGACACGGCGCGGTACTTAGCAATTTTATCGTTCCAGCGATACCTAAGCGACTCGCCGGAAGTTAACTCGCTTATAACTCGGTAAATACGCGTCCGAGAGAACTGGCGTCACGACACACGGTTTCGTATGCACAGTTTACCACGAATATAACGTTTAAAATCATCTAGGAACGATAGGAAAAAAGTTTACTCTTACCGCGAACCGGCTAACCGACACGGCGCGGTACTTAGCAATTTTATCGTTCCAGCGATACCTAAGCGACTCGCCGGAAGTTAACTCGCTTATAACTCGGTAAATACGCGTCCGAGAGAACTGGCGTCACGACACACGGTTTCGTATGCACAGTTTACCACGAATATAACGTTTAAAATCATCTAGGAACGATAGGAAAAAAGTTTACTCTTACCGCGAACCGGCTAACCGACACGGCGCGGTACTTAGCAATTTTATCGTTCCAGCGATACCTAAGCGACTCGCCGGAAGTTAACTCGCTTATAACTCGGTAAATACGCGTCCGAGAGAACTGGCGTCACGACACACGGTTTCGTATGCACAGTTTACCACGAATATAACGTTTAAAATCATCTAGGAACGATAGGAAAAAAGTTTACTCTTACCGCGAACCGGCTAACCGACACGGCGCGGTACTTAGCAATTTTATCGTTCCAGCGATACCTAAGCGACTCGCCGGAAGTTAACTCGCTTATAACTCGGTAAATACGCGTCCGAGAGAACTGGCGTCACGACACACGGTTTCGTATGCACAGTTTACCACGAATATAACGTTTAAAATCATCTAGGAACGATAGGAAAAAAGTTTACTCTTACCGCGAACCGGCTAACCGACACGGCGCGGTACTTAGCAATTTTATCGTTCCAGCGATACCTAAGCGACTCGCCGGAAGTTAACTCGCTTATAACTCGGTAAATACGCGTCCGAGAGAACTGGCGTCACGACACACGGTTTCGTATGCACAGTTTACCACGAATATAACGTTTAAAATCATCTAGGAACGATAGGAAAAAAGTTTACTCTTACCGCGAACCGGCTAACCGACACGGCGCGGTACTTAGCAATTTTATCGTTCCAGCGATACCTAAGCGACTCGCCGGAAGTTAACTCGCTTATAACTCGGTAAATACGCGTCCGAGAGAACTGGCGTCACGACACACGGTTTCGTATGCACAGTTTACCACGAATATAACGTTTAAAATCATCTAGGAACGATAGGAAAAAAGTTTACTCTTACCGCGAACCGGCTAACCGACACGGCGCGGTACTTAGCAATTTTATCGTTCCAGCGATACCTAAGCGACTCGCCGGAAGTTAACTCGCTTATAACTCGGTAAATACGCGTCCGAGAGAACTGGCGTCACGACACACGGTTTCGTATGCACAGTTTACCACGAATATAACGTTTAAAATCATCTAGGAACGATAGGAAAAAAGTTTACTCTTACCGCGAACCGTCTAACCGACACGGCGCGGTACTTAGCAATTTTATCGTTCCAGCGATACCTAAGCGACTCGCCGGAAGTTAACTCGCTTATAACTCGGTAAATACGCGTCCGAGAGAACTGGCGTCACGACACACGGTTTCGTATGCACAGTTTACCACGAATATAACGTTTAAAATCATCTAGGAACGATAGGAAAAAAGTTTACTCTTACCGCGAACCGGCTAACCGACACGGCGCGGTACTTAGCAATTTTATCGTTCCAGCTATACCTAAGCGACTCGCCGGAAGTTAACTCGCTTATAACTCGGTAAATACGCGTCCGAGAGAACTGGCGTCACGACACACGGTTTCGTATGCACAGTTTACCACGAATATAACGTTTAAAATCATCTAGGAACGATAGGAAAAAAGTTTACTCTTACCGCGAACCGGCTAACCGACACGGCGCGGTACTTAGAAATTTTATCGTTCCAGCGATACCTAAGCGACTCGCCGGAAGTTAACTCGCTTATAACTCGGTAAATACGCGTCCGAGAGAACTGGCGTCACGACACACGGTTTCGTATGCACAGTTTACCACGAATATAACGTTTAAAATCATCTAGGAACGATAGGAAAAAAGTTTACTCTTACCGCGAACCGGCTAACCGACACGGCGCGGTACTTAGCAATTTTATCGTTCCAGCGATACCTAAGCGACTCGCCGGAAGTTAACTCGCTTATAACTCGGTAAATACGCGTCCGAGAGAACTGGCGTCACGACACACGGTTTCGTATGCACAGTTTACCACGAATATAACGTTTAAAATCATCTAGGAACGATAGGAAAAAAGTTTACTCTTACCGCGAACCGGCTAACCGACACGGCGCGGTACTTAGCAATTTTATCGTTCCAGCGATACCTAAGCGACTCGCCGGAAGTTAACTCGCTTATAACTCGGTAAATACGCGTCCGAGAGAACTGGCGTCACGACACACGGTTTCGTATGCACAGTTTACCACGAATATAACGTTTAAAATCATCTAGGAACGATAGGAAAAAAGTTTACTCTTACCGCGAACCGGCTAACCGACACGGCGCGGTACTTAGCAATTTTATCGTTCCAGCGATACCTAAGCGACTCGCCGGAAGTTAACTCGCTTATAACTCGGTAAATACGCGTCCGAGAGAACTGGCGTCACGACACACGGTTTCGTATGCACAGTTTACCACGAATATAACGTTTAAAATCATCTAGGAACGATAGGAAAAAAGTTTACTCTTACCGCGAACCGTCTAACCGACACGGCGCGGTACTTAGCAATTTTATCGTTCCAGCGATACCTAAGCGACTCGCCGGAAGTTAACTCGCTTATAACTCGGTAAATACGCGTCCGAGAGAACTGGCGTCACGACACACGGTTTCGTATGCACAGTTTACCACGAATATAACGTTTAAAATCATCTAGGAACGATAGGAAAAAAGTTTACTCTTACCGCGAACCGGCTAACCGACACGGCGCGGGTACTTAGCAATTTTATCGTTCCAGCGATACCTAAGCGACTCGCCGGAAGTTAACTCGCTTATAACTCGGTAAATACGCGTCCGAGAGAACTGGCGTCACGACACACGGTTTCGTATGCACAGTTTACCACGAATATAACGTTTAAAATCATCTAGGAACGATAGGAAAAAAGTTTACTCTTACCGCGAACCGGCTAACCGACACGGCGCGGTACTTAGCAATTTTATCGTTCCAGCGATACCTAAGCGACTCGCCGGAAGTTAACTCGCTTATAACTCGGTAAATACGCGTCCGAGAGAACTGGCGTCACGACACACGGTTTCGTATGCACAGTTTACCACGAATATAACGTTTAAAATCATCTAGGAACGATAGGAAAAAAGTTTACTCTTACCGCGAACCGGCTAACCGACACGGCGCGGTACTTAGCAATTTTATCGTTCCAGCGATACCTAAGCGACTCGCCGGAAGTTAACTCGCTTATAACTCGGTAAATACGCGTCCGAGAGAACTGGCGTCACGACACACGGTTTCGTATGCACAGTTTACCACGAATATAACGTTTAAAATCATCTAGGAACGATAGGAAAAAAGTTTACTCTTACCGCGAACCGGCTAACCGACACGGCGCGGTACTTAGCAATTTTATCGTTCCAGCGATACCTAAGCGACTCGCCGGAAGTTAACTCGCTTATAACTCGGTAAATACGCGTCCGAGAGAACTGGCGTCACGACACACGGTTTCGTATGCACAGTTTACCACGAATATAACGTTTAAAATCATCTAGGAACGATAGGAAAAAAGTTTACTCTTACCGCGAACCGGCTAACCGACACGGCGCGGTACTTAGCAATTTTATCGTTCCAGCGATACCTAAGCGACTCGCCGGAAGTTAACTCGCTTATAACTCGGTAAATACGCGTCCGAGAGAACTGGCGTCACGACACACGGTTTCGTATGCACAGTTTACCACGAATATAACGTTTAAAATCATCTAGGAACGATAGGAAAAAAGTTTACTCTTACCGCGAACCGGCTAACCGACACGGCGCGGTACTTAGCAATTTTATCGTTCCAGCGATACCTAAGCGACTCGCCGGAAGTTAACTCGCTTATAACTCGGTAAATACGCGTCCGAGAGAACTGGCGTCACGACACACGGTTTCGTATGCACAGTTTACCACGAATATAACGTTTAAAATCATCTAGGAACGATAGGAAAAAAGTTTACTCTTACCGCGAACCGGCTAACCGACACGGCGCGGTACTTAGCAATTTTATCGTTCCAGCGATACCTAAGCGACTCGCCGGAAGTTAACTCGCTTATAACTCGGTAAATACGCGTCCGAGAGAACTGGCGTCACGACACACGGTTTCGTATGCACAGTTTACCACGAATATAACGTTTAAAATCATCTAGGAACGATAGGAAAAAAGTTTACTCTTACCGCGAACCGGCTAACCGACACGGCGCGGTACTTAGCAATTTTATCGTTCCAGCGATACCTAAGCGACTCGCCGGAAGTTAACTCGCTTATAACTCGGTAAATACGCGTCCGAGAGAACTGGCGTCACGACACACGGTTTCGTATGCACAGTTTACCACGAATATAACGTTTAAAATCATCTAGGAACGATAGGAAAAAAGTTTACTCTTACCGCGAACCGGCTAACCGACACGGCGCGGTACTTAGCAATTTTATCGTTCCAGCGATACCTAAGCGACTCGCCGGAAGTTAACTCGCTTATAACTCGGTAAATACGCGTCCGAGAGAACTGGCGTCACGACACACGGTTTCGTATGCACAGTTTACCACGAATATAACGTTTAAAATCATCTAGGAACGATAGGAAAAAAGTTTACTCTTACCGCGAACCGGCTAACCGACACGGCGCGGTACTTAGCAATTTTATCGTTCCAGCGATACCTAAGCGACTCGCCGGAAGTTAACTCGCTTATAACTCGGTAAATACGCGTCCGAGAGAACTGGCGTCACGACACACGGTTTCGTATGCACAGTTTACCACGAATATAACGTTTAAAATCATCTAGGAACGATAGGAAAAAAGTTTACTCTTACCGCGAACCGGCTAACCGACACGGCGCGGTACTTAGCAATTTTATCGTTCCAGCGATACCTAAGCGACTCGCCGGAAGTTAACTCGCTTATAACTCGGTAAATACGCGTCCGAGAGAACTGGCGTCACGACACACGGTTTCGTATGCACAGTTTACCACGAATATAACGTTTAAAATCATCTAGGAACGATAGGAAAAAAGTTTACTCTTACCGCGAACCGGCTAACCGACACGGCGCGGTACTTAGCAATTTTATCGTTCCAGCGATACCTAAGCGACTCGCCGGAAGTTAACTCGCTTATAACTCGGTAAATACGCGTCCGAGAGAACTGGCGTCACGACACACGGTTTCGTATGCACAGTTTACCACGAATATAACGTTTAAAATCATCTAGGAACGATAGGAAAAAAGTTTACTCTTACCGCGAACCGGCTAACCGACACGGCGCGGTACTTAGCAATTTTATCGTTCCAGCGATACCTAAGCGACTCGCCGGAAGTTAACTCGCTTATAACTCGGTAAATACGCGTCCGAGAGAACTGGCGTCACGACACACGGTTTCGTATGCACAGTTTACCACGAATATAACGTTTAAAATCATCTAGGAACGATAGGAAAAAAGTTTACTCTTACCGCGAACCGGCTAACCGACACGGCGCGGTACTTAGCAATTTTATCGTTCCAGCGATACCTAAGCGACTCGCCGGAAGTTAACTCGCTTATAACTCGGTAAATACGCGTCCGAGAGAACTGGCGTCACGACACACGGTTTCGTATGCACAGTTTACCACGAATATAACGTTTAAAATCATCTAGGAACGATAGGAAAAAAGTTTACTCTTACCGCGAACCGGCTAACCGACACGGCGCGGTACTTAGCAATTTTATCGTTCCAGCGATACCTAAGCGACTCGCCGGAAGTTAACTCGCTTATAACTCGGTAAATACGCGTCCGAGAGAACTGGCGTCACGACACACGGTTTCGTATGCACAGTTTACCACGAATATAACGTTTAAAATCATCTAGGAACGATAGGAAAAAAGTTTACTCTTACCGCGAACCGGCTAACCGACACGGCGCGGTACTTAGCAATTTTATCGTTCCAGCGATACCTAAGCGACTCGCCGGAAGTTAACTCGCTTATAACTCGGTAAATACGCGTCCGAGAGAACTGGCGTCACGACACACGGTTTCGTATGCACAGTTTACCACGAATATAACGTTTAAAATCATCTAGGAACGATAGGAAAAAAGTTTACTCTTACCGCGAACCGGCTAACCGACACGGCGCGGTACTTAGCAATTTTATCGTTCCAGCGATACCTAAGCGACTCGCCGGAAGTTAACTCGCTTATAACTCGGTAAATACGCGTCCGAGAGAACTGGCGTCACGACACACGGTTTCGTATGCACAGTTTACCACGAATATAACGTTTAAAATCATCTAGGAACGATAGGAAAAAAGTTTACTCTTACCGCGAACCGGCTAACCGACACGGCGCGGTACTTAGCAATTTTATCGTTCCAGCGATACCTAAGCGACTCGCCGGAAGTTAACTCGCTTATAACTCGGTAAATACGCGTCCGAGAGAACTGGCGTCACGACACACGGTTTCGTATGCACAGTTTACCACGAATATAACGTTTAAAATCATCTAGGAACGATAGGAAAAAAGTTTACTCTTACCGCGAACCGGCTAACCGACACGGCGCGGTACTTAGCAATTTTATCGTTCCAGCGATACCTAAGCGACTCGCCGGAAGTTAACTCGCTTATAACTCGGTAAATACGCGTCCGAGAGAACTGGCGTCACGACACACGGTTTCGTATGCACAGTTTACCACGAATATAACGTTTAAAATCATCTAGGAACGATAGGAAAAAAGTTTACTCTTACCGCGAACCGGCTAACCGACACGGCGCGGTACTTAGCAATTTTATCGTTCCAGCGATACCTAAGCGACTCGCCGGAAGTTAACTCGCTTATAACTCGGTAAATACGCGTCCGAGAGAACTGGCGTCACGACACACGGTTTCGTATGCACAGTTTACCACGAATATAACGTTTAAAATCATCTAGGAACGATAGGAAAAAAGTTTACTCTTACCGCGAACCGGCTAACCGACACGGCGCGGTACTTAGCAATTTTATCGTTCCAGCGATACCTAAGCGACTCGCCGGAAGTTAACTCGCTTATAACTCGGTAAATACGCGTCCGAGAGAACTGGCGTCACGACACACGGTTTCGTATGCACAGTTTACCACGAATATAACGTTTAAAATCATCTAGGAACGATAGGAAAAAAGTTTACTCTTACCGCGAACCGGCTAACCGACACGGCGCGGTACTTAGCAATTTTATCGTTCCAGCTATACCTAAGCGACTCGCCGGAAGTTAACTCGCTTATAACTCGGTAAATACGCGTCCGAGAGAACTGGCGTCACGACACACGGTTTCGTATGCACAGTTTACCACGAATATAACGTTTAAAATCATCTAGGAACGATAGGAAAAAAGTTTACTCTTACCGCGAACCGGCTAACCGACACGGCGCGGTACTTAGCAATTTTATCGTTCCAGCGATACCTAAGCGACTCGCCGGAAGTTAACTCGCTTATAACTCGGTAAATACGCGTCCGAGAGAACTGGCGTCACGACACACGGTTTCGTATGCACAGTTTACCACGAATATAACGTTTAAAATCATCTAGGAACGATAGGAAAAAAGTTTACTCTTACCGCGAACCGGCTAACCGACACGGCGCGGTACTTAGCAATTTTATCGTTCCAGCGATACCTAAGCGACTCGCCGGAAGTTAACTCGCTTATAACTCGGTAAATACGCGTCCGAGAGAACTGGCGTCACGACACACGGTTTCGTATGCACAGTTTACCACGAATATAACGTTTAAAATCATCTAGGAACGATAGGAAAAAAGTTTACTCTTACCGCGAACCGTCTAACCGACACGGCGCGGTACTTAGCAATTTTATCGTTCCAGCGATACCTAAGCGACTCGCCGGAAGTTAACTCGCTTATAACTCGGTAAATACGCGTCCGAGAGAACTGGCGTCACGACACACGGTTTCGTATGCACAGTTTACCACGAATATAACGTTTAAAATCATCTAGGAACGATAGGAAAAAAGTTTACTCTTACCGCGAACCGGCTAACCGACACGGCGCGGTACTTAGCAATTTTATCGTTCCAGCGATACCTAAGCGACTCGCCGGAAGTTAACTCGCTTATAACTCGGTAAATACGCGTCCGAGAGAACTGGCGTCACGACACACGGTTTCGTATGCACAGTTTACCACGAATATAACGTTTAAAATCATCTAGGAACGATAGGAAAAAAGTTTACTCTTACCGCGAACCGGCTAACCGACACGGCGCGGTACTTAGCAATTTTATCGTTCCAGCGATACCTAAGCGACTCGCCGGAAGTTAACTCGCTTATAACTCGGTAAATACGCGTCCGAGAGAACTGGCGTCACGACACACGGTTTCGTATGCACAGTTTACCACGAATATAACGTTTAAAATCATCTAGGAACGATAGGAAAAAAGTTTACTCTTACCGCGAACCGGCTAACCGACACGGCGCGGTACTTAGCAATTTTATCGTTCCAGCGATACCTAAGCGACTCGCCGGAAGTTAACTCGCTTATAACTCGGTAAATACGCGTCCGAGAGAACTGGCGTCACGACACACGGTTTCGTATGCACAGTTTACCACGAATATAACGTTTAAAATCATCTAGGAACGATAGGAAAAAAGTTTACTCTTACCGCGAACCGGCTAACCGACACGGCGCGGTACTTAGCAATTTTATCGTTCCAGCGATACCTAAGCGACTCGCCGGAAGTTAACTCGCTTATAACTCGGTAAATACGCGTCCGAGAGAACTGGCGTCACGACACACGGTTTCGTATGCACAGTTTACCACGAATATAACGTTTAAAATCATCTAGGAACGATAGGAAAAAAGTTTACTCTTACCGCGAACCGGCTAACCGACACGGCGCGGTACTTAGCAATTTTATCGTTCCAGCGATACCTAAGCGACTCGCCGGAAGTTAACTCGCTTATAACTCGGTAAATACGCGTCCGAGAGAACTGGCGTCACGACACACGGTTTCGTATGCACAGTTTACCACGAATATAACGTTTAAAATCATCTAGGAACGATAGGAAAAAAGTTTACTCTTACCGCGAACCGGCTAACCGACACGGCGCGGTACTTAGCAATTTTATCGTTCCAGCGATACCTAAGCGACTCGCCGGAAGTTAACTCGCTTATAACTCGGTAAATACGCGTCCGAGAGAACTGGCGTCACGACACACGGTTTCGTATGCACAGTTTACCACGAATATAACGTTTAAAATCATCTAGGAACGATAGGAAAAAAGTTTACTCTTACCGCGAACCGGCTAACCGACAGCGGCGCGGTACTTAGCAATTTTATCGTTCCAGCGATACCTAAGCGACTCGCCGGAAGTTAACTCGCTTATAACTCGGTAAATACGCGTCCGAGAGAACTGGCGTCACGACACACGGTTTCGTATGCACAGTTTACCACGAATATAACGTTTAAAATCATCTAGGAACGATAGGAAAAAAGTTTACTCTTACCGCGAACCGGCTAACCGACACGGCGCGGTACTTAGCAATTTTATCGTTCCAGCGATACCTAAGCGACTCGCCGGAAGTTAACTCGCTTATAACTCGGTAAATACGCGTCCGAGAGAACTGGCGTCACGACACACGGTTTCGTATGCACAGTTTACCACGAATATAACGTTTAAAATCATCTAGGAACGATAGGAAAAAAGTTTACTCTTACCGCGAACCGGCTAACCGACACGGCGCGGTACTTAGCAATTTTATCGTTCCAGCGATACCTAAGCGACTCGCCGGAAGTTAACTCGCTTATAACTCGGTAAATACGCGTCCGAGAGAACTGGCGTCACGACACACGGTTTCGTATGCACAGTTTACCACGAATATAACGTTTAAAATCATCTAGGAACGATAGGAAAAAAGTTTACTCTTACCGCGAACCGGCTAACCGACACGGCGCGGTACTTAGCAATTTTATCGTTCCAGCGATACCTAAGCGACTCGCCGGAAGTTAACTCGCTTATAACTCGGTAAATACGCGTCCGAGAGAACTGGCGTCACGACACACGGTTTCGTATGCACAGTTTACCACGAATATAACGTTTAAAATCATCTAGGAACGATAGGAAAAAAGTTTACTCTTACCGCGAACCGGCTAACCGACACGGCGCGGTACTTAGCAATTTTATCGTTCCAGCGATACCTAAGCGACTCGCCGGAAGTTAACTCGCTTATAACTCGGTAAATACGCGTCCGAGAGAACTGGCGTCACGACACACGGTTTCGTATGCACAGTTTACCACGAATATAACGTTTAAAATCATCTAGGAACGATAGGAAAAAAGTTTACTCTTACCGCGAACCGGCTAACCGACACGGCGCGGTACTTAGCAATTTTATCGTTCCAGCGATACCTAAGCGACTCGCCGGAAGTTAACTCGCTTATAACTCGGTAAATACGCGTCCGAGAGAACTGGCGTCACGACACACGGTTTCGTATGCACAGTTTACCACGAATATAACGTTTAAAATCATCTAGGAACGATAGGAAAAAAGTTTACTCTTACCGCGAACCGGCTAACCGACACGGCGCGGTACTTAGCAATTTTATCGTTCCAGCGATACCTAAGCGACTCGCCGGAAGTTAACTCGCTTATAACTCGGTAAATACGCGTCCGAGAGAACTGGCGTCACGACACACGGTTTCGTATGCACAGTTTACCACGAATATAACGTTTAAAATCATCTAGGAACGATAGGAAAAAAGTTTACTCTTACCGCGAACCGGCTAACCGACACGGCGCGGTACTTAGCAATTTTATCGTTCCAGCGATACCTAAGCGACTCGCCGGAAGTTAACTCGCTTATAACTCGGTAAATACGCGTCCGAGAGAACTGGCGTCACGACACACGGTTTCGTATGCACAGTTTACCACGAATATAACGTTTAAAATCATCTAGGAACGATAGGAAAAAAGTTTACTCTTACCGCGAACCGGCTAACCGACACGGCGCGGTACTTAGCAATTTTATCGTTCCAGCGATACCTAAGCGACTCGCCGGAAGTTAACTCGCTTATAACTCGGTAAATACGCGTCCGAGAGAACTGGCGTCACGACACACGGTTTCGTATGCACAGTTTACCACGAATATAACGTTTAAAATCATCTAGGAACGATAGGAAAAAAGTTTACTACTTACCGCGAACCGGCTAACCGACACGGCGCGGTACTTAGCAATTTTATCGTTCCAGCGATACCTAAGCGACTCGCCGGAAGTTAACTCGCTTATAACTCGGTAAATACGCGTCCGAGAGAACTGGCGTCACGACACACGGTTTCGTATGCACAGTTTACCACGAATATAACGTTTAAAATCATCTAGGAACGATAGGAAAAAAGTTTACTCTTACCGCGAACCGGCTAACCGACACGGCGCGGTACTTAGCAATTTTATCGTTCCAGCGATAACCTAAGCGACTCGCCGGAAGTTAACTCGCTTATAACTCGGTAAATACGCGTCCGAGAGAACTGGCGTCACGACACACGGTTTCGTATGCACAGTTTACCACGAATATAACGTTTTAAAATCATCTAGGAACGATAGGAAAAAAGTTTACTCTTACCGCGAACCGGCTAACCGACACGGCGCGGGTAGGGCTGAGCAATTTTATCGTTCCAGCGATACCTAAGCGACTCGCCGGAAGTTAACTCGCTTATAACTCGGTTAAATACGCGTCCGAGAGAACTGGCGTCACGACACACGGTTTCGTATGCACAGTTTACCACGAATATAACGTTTTAAAATCATCTAGGAACGATAGAAAAAAGTTTACTCTTACCGCGAACCGGCTAACCGACACGGCGCGGTACTTAGCAATTTTATCGTTCCAGCGATACCTAAGCGACTCGCCGGAAGTTAACTCGCTTATAACTCTGGTAAATACGCGTCCGAGAGAACTGGGGCGTCACGACACACGGTTTCGTATGCACAGTTTACCACGAATATAACGTTTAAAATCATCTAGGAACGATAGGAAAAAAGTTTACTCTTACCGCGAACCGGCTAACCGACACGGCGCGGTACTTAGCATTTTTATCGTTCCAGCGATACCTAAGCGACTCGCCGGAAGTTAACTCGCTTATAACTCGGTAAATACGCGTCCGAGAGAACTGGCGTCACGGACACACGGTTTCGTATGCACAGTTTACCACGAATATAACGTTTAAAATCATCTAGGAACGATAGGAAAAAAGTTTACTCTTACCGCGAACCGGCTAACCGACACGGCGCTGGTACTTAGCAATTTTATCGTTCCAGCGATACCTAAGCGACTCGCCGGAAGTTAACTCGCTTATAACTCGGTAAATACGCGTCGAGAGAACTGGCGTCACGACACACGGTTTCGTATGCACAGTTTACCACGAATATAACGTTTAAAATCCATCTAGGAACGATAGGAAAGAAGTTTACTCTTACCGCGAACCGGCTAACCGACACGGCGCGGTACTTAGCAATTTTATCGTTCCAGCGATACCTAAGCGACTCGCCGGAAGTTAACTCGCTTTATAACTCGGTAAATACGCGTCCGAGAGAACTGGCGTCACGGACACACGGTTCGTATGCACAGTTTACCACGAATATAACGTTTAAAATCATCTAGGAACGATAGGAAAAAAGTTTACTCTTACCGCGAACCGGCTAACCGACACGGCGCGGTACTTAGCAATTTTATCGTTCAGCGATACCTAAGCGACTCGCCGGAAGTTAACTCGCTTATAATTCGGTAAATACGCGTCCGAGGAGAACTGGCGTCACGACACACGGTTTCGTATGCACAGTTTACCACGAATATAACGTTTAAAATCCATCTAGGAACGATAGGAAAAAAGTTTACTCTTACCGCGAACCGGCTAACCGACACGGCGCGGTACTTAGCAATTTTATCGTTCCAGCGATACCTAAGCGACTCGCCGGAAGTTAACTCGCTTATAACTCGGTAAATACGCGTCCGAGAGAACTGGCGTCACGACACACGGTTTCGTATGCACAGTTTACCACGAATATAACGTTTAAAATCATCTAGGAACGATAGGAAAAAAGTTTACTCTTACCGCGAACCGGCTAACCGACACGGCGCGGTACTTAGCAATTTTATCGTTCCAGCGATACCTAAGCGACTCGCCGGAAGTTAACTCGCGTATAACTCGGTAAATACGCGTCCGAGAGAACTGGCGTCACGACACACGGTTTCGTATGCACAGTTTACCACGAATATAACGTTTAAAATCATCTAGGAACGATAGGAAAAAAGTTTACTCTTACCGCGAACCGGCTAACCGACACGGCGCGGTACTTAGCAATTTTATCGTTCCAGCGATACCTAAGCGACTCGCCGGAAGTTAACTCGCTTATAACTCGGTAAATACGCGTCCGAGAGAACTGGCGTCACGACACACGGTTTCGTATGCACAGTTTACCACGAATATAACGTTTAAAATCATCTAGGAACGATAGGAAAAAAGTTTACTCTTACCGCGAACCGGCTAACCGACACGGCGCGGGTACTTAGCAATTTTATCGTTCCAGCGATACCTAAGCGACTCGCCGGAAGTTAACTCGCTTATAACTCGGTAAATACGCGTCCGAGAGAACTGGCGTCACGACACACGGTTTCGTATGCACAGTTTACCACGAATATAACGTTTAAAATCATCTAGGAACGATAGGAAAAAAGTTTACTCTTACCGCGAACCGGCTAACCGACACGGCGCTGGTACTTAGCAATTTTATCGTTCCAGCGATACCTAAGCGACTCGCCGGAAGTTAACTCGCTTATAACTCGGTAAATACGCGTCCGAGAGAACTGGCGTCACGACACACGGTTTCGTATGCACAGTTTACCACGAATATAACGTTTAAAATCATCTAGGAACGATAGGAAAAAAGTTTACTCTTACCGCGAACCGGCTAACCGACACGGCGCGGTACTTAGCAATTTTATCGTTCCAGCGATACCTAAGCGACTCGCCGGAAGTTAACTCGCTTATAACTCGGTAAATACGCGTCCGAGAGAACTGGCGTCACGACACACGGTTTCGTATGCACAGTTTACCACGAATATAACGTTTAAAATCATCTAGGAACGATAGGAAAAAAGTTTACTCTTACCGCGAACCGGCTAACCGACACGGCGCGGGTACTTAGCAATTTTATCGTTCCAGCGATACCTAAGCGACTCGCCGGAAGTTAACTCGCTTATAACTCGGTAAATACGCGTCCGAGAGAACTGGCGTCACGACACACGGTTTCGTATGCACAGTTTACCACGAATATAACGTTTAAAATCATCTAGGAACGATAGGAAAAAAGTTTACTCTTACCGCGAACCGGCTAACCGACACGGCGCGGTACTTAGCAATTTTATCGTTCCAGCGATACCTAAGCGACTCGCCGGAAGTTAACTCGCTTATAACTCGGTAAATACGCGTCCGAGAGAACTGGCGTCACGACACACGGTTTCGTATGCACAGTTTACCACGAATATAACGTTTAAAATCATCTAGGAACGATAGGAAAAAAGTTTACTCTTACCGCGAACCGGCTAACCGACACGGCGCGGGTACTTAGCAATTTTATCGTTCCAGCGATACCTAAGCGACTCGCCGGAAGTTAACTCGCTTATAACTCGGTAAATACGCGTCCGAGAGAACTGGCGTCACGACACACGGTTTCGTATGCACAGTTTACCACGAATATAACGTTTAAAATCATCTAGGAACGATAGGAAAAAAGTTTACTCTTACCGCGAACCGGCTAACCGACACGGCGCGGTACTTAGCAATTTTATCGTTCCAGCGATACCTAAGCGACTCGCCGGAAGTTAACTCGCTTATAACTCGGTAAATACGCGTCCGAGAGAACTGGCGTCACGACACACGGTTTCGTATGCACAGTTTACCACGAATATAACGTTTAAAATCATCTAGGAACGATAGGAAAAAAGTTTACTCTTACCGCGAACCGGCTAACCGACACGGCGCGGTACTTAGCAATTTTATCGTTCCAGCGATACCTAAGCGACTCGCCGGAAGTTAACTCGCTTATAACTCGGTAAATACGCGTCCGAGAGAACTGGCGTCACGACACACGGTTTCGTATGCACAGTTTACCACGAATATAACGTTTAAAATCATCTAGGAACGATAGGAAAAAAGTTTACTCTTACCGCGAACCGGCTAACCGACACGGCGCGGTACTTAGCAATTTTATCGTTCCAGCGATACCTAAGCGACTCGCCGGAAGTTAACTCGCTTATAACTCGGTAAATACGCGTCCGAGAGAACTGGCGTCACGACACACGGTTTCGTATGCACAGTTTACCACGAATATAACGTTTAAAATCATCTAGGAACGATAGGAAAAAAGTTTACTCTTACCGCGAACCGGCTAACCGACACGGCGCGGTACTTAGCAATTTTATCGTTCCAGCGATACCTAAGCGACTCGCCGGAAGTTAACTCGCTTATAACTCGGTAAATACGCGTCCGAGAGAACTGGCGTCACGACACACGGTTTCGTATGCACAGTTTACCACGAATATAACGTTTAAAATCATCTAGGAACGATAGGAAAAAAGTTTACTCTTACCGCGAACCGGCTAACCGACACGGCGCGGTACTTAGCAATTTTATCGTTCCAGCGATACCTAAGCGACTCGCCGGAAGTTAACTCGCTTATAACTCGGTAAATACGCGTCCGAGAGAACTGGCGTCACGACACACGGTTTCGTATGCACAGTTTACCACGAATATAACGTTTAAAATCATCTAGGAACGATAGGAAAAAAGTTTACTCTTACCGCGAACCGGCTAACCGACACGGCGCGGGTACTTAGCAATTTTATCGTTCCAGCGATACCTAAGCGACTCGCCGGAAGTTAACTCGCTTATAACTCGGTAAATACGCGTCCGAGAGAACTGGCGTCACGACACACGGTTTCGTATGCACAGTTTACCACGAATATAACGTTTAAAATCATCTAGGAACGATAGGAAAAAAGTTTACTCTTACCGCGAACCGTCTAACCGACACGGCGCGGTACTTAGCAATTTTATCGTTCCAGCGATACCTAAGCGACTCGCCGGAAGTTAACTCGCTTATAACTCGGTAAATACGCGTCCGAGAGAACTGGCGTCACGACACACGGTTTCGTATGCACAGTTTACCACGAATATAACGTTTAAAATCATCTAGGAACGATAGGAAAAAAGTTTACTCTTACCGCGAACCGGCTAACCGACACGGCGCGGTACTTAGCAATTTTATCGTTCCAGCGATACCTAAGCGACTCGCCGGAAGTTAACTCGCTTATAACTCGGTAAATACGCGTCCGAGAGAACTGGCGTCACGACACACGGTTTCGTATGCACAGTTTACCACGAATATAACGTTTAAAATCATCTAGGAACGATAGGAAAAAAGTTTACTCTTACCGCGAACCGGCTAACCGACACGGCGCGGTACTTAGCAATTTTATCGTTCCAGCGATACCTAAGCGACTCGCCGGAAGTTAACTCGCTTATAACTCGGTAAATACGCGTCCGAGAGAACTGGCGTCACGACACACGGTTTCGTATGCACAGTTTACCACGAATATAACGTTTAAAATCATCTAGGAACGATAGGAAAAAAGTTTACTCTTACCGCGAACCGGCTAACCGACACGGCGCGGTACTTAGCAATTTTATCGTTCCAGCGATACCTAAGCGACTCGCCGGAAGTTAACTCGCTTATAACTCGGTAAATACGCGTCCGAGAGAACTGGCGTCACGACACACGGTTTCGTATGCACAGTTTACCACGAATATAACGTTTAAAATCATCTAGGAACGATAGGAAAAAAGTTTACTCTTACCGCGAACCGGCTAACCGACACGGCGCGGTACTTAGCAATTTTATCGTTCCAGCGATACCTAAGCGACTCGCCGGAAGTTAACTCGCTTATAACTCGGTAAATACGCGTCCGAGAGAACTGGCGTCACGACACACGGTTTCGTATGCACAGTTTACCACGAATATAACGTTTAAAATCATCTAGGAACGATAGGAAAAAAGTTTACTCTTACCGCGAACCGGCTAACCGACACGGCGCGGTACTTAGCAATTTTATCGTTCCAGCGATACCTAAGCGACTCGCCGGAAGTTAACTCGCTTATAACTCGGTAAATACGCGTCCGAGAGAACTGGCGTCACGACACACGGTTTCGTATGCACAGTTTACCACGAATATAACGTTTAAAATCATCTAGGAACGATAGGAAAAAAGTTTACTCTTACCGCGAACCGGCTAACCGACACGGCGCGGTACTTAGCAATTTTATCGTTCCAGCGATACCTAAGCGACTCGCCGGAAGTTAACTCGCTTATAACTCGGTAAATACGCGTCCGAGAGAACTGGCGTCACGACACACGGTTTCGTATGCACAGTTTACCACGAATATAACGTTTAAAATCATCTAGGAACGATAGGAAAAAAGTTTACTCTTACCGCGAACCGGCTAACCGACACGGCGCGGTACTTAGCAATTTTATCGTTCCAGCGATACCTAAGCGACTCGCCGGAAGTTAACTCGCTTATAACTCGGTAAATACGCGTCCGAGAGAACTGGCGTCACGACACACGGTTTCGTATGCACAGTTTACCACGAATATAACGTTTAAAATCATCTAGGAACGATAGGAAAAAAGTTTACTCTTACCGCGAACCGGCTAACCGACACGGCGCGGTACTTAGCAATTTTATCGTTCCAGCGATACCTAAGCGACTCGCCGGAAGTTAACTCGCTTATAACTCGGTAAATACGCGTCCGAGAGAACTGGCGTCACGACACACGGTTTCGTATGCACAGTTTACCACGAATATAACGTTTAAAATCATCTAGGAACGATAGGAAAAAAGTTTACTCTTACCGCGAACCGGCTAACCGACACGGCGCGGTACTTAGAAATTTTATCGTTCCAGCGATACCTAAGCGACTCGCCGGAAGTTAACTCGCTTATAACTCGGTAAATACGCGTCCGAGAGAACTGGCGTCACGACACACGGTTTCGTATGCACAGTTTACCACGAATATAACGTTTAAAATCATCTAGGAACGATAGGAAAAAAGTTTACTCTTACCGCGAACCGGCTAACCGACACGGCGCGGTACTTAGCAATTTTATCGTTCCAGCGATACCTAAGCGACTCGCCGGAAGTTAACTCGCTTATAACTCGGTAAATACGCGTCCGAGAGAACTGGCGTCACGACACACGGTTTCGTATGCACAGTTTACCACGAATATAACGTTTAAAATCATCTAGGAACGATAGGAAAAAAGTTTACTCTTACCGCGAACCGGCTAACCGACACGGCGCGGTACTTAGCAATTTTATCGTTCCAGCGATACCTAAGCGACTCGCCGGAAGTTAACTCGCTTATAACTCGGTAAATACGCGTCCGAGAGAACTGGCGTCACGACACACGGTTTCGTATGCACAGTTTACCACGAATATAACGTTTAAAATCATCTAGGAACGATAGGAAAAAAGTTTACTCTTACCGCGAACCGGCTAACCGACACGGCGCGGTACTTAGCAATTTTATCGTTCCAGCGATACCTAAGCGACTCGCCGGAAGTTAACTCGCTTATAACTCGGTAAATACGCGTCCGAGAGAACTGGCGTCACGACACACGGTTTCGTATGCACAGTTTACCACGAATATAACGTTTAAAATCATCTAGGAACGATAGGAAAAAAGTTTACTCTTACCGCGAACCGGCTAACCGACACGGCGCGGTACTTAGCAATTTTATCGTTCCAGCGATACCTAAGCGACTCGCCGGAAGTTAACTCGCTTATAACTCGGTAAATACGCGTCCGAGAGAACTGGCGTCACGACACACGGTTTCGTATGCACAGTTTACCACGAATATAACGTTTAAAATCATCTAGGAACGATAGGAAAAAAGTTTACTCTTACCGCGAACCGGCTAACCGACACGGCGCGGTACTTAGAAATTTTATCGTTCCAGCGATACCTAAGCGACTCGCCGGAAGTTAACTCGCTTATAACTCGGTAAATACGCGTCCGAGAGAACTGGCGTCACGACACACGGTTTCGTATGCACAGTTTACCACGAATATAACGTTTAAAATCATCTAGGAACGATAGGAAAAAAGTTTACTCTTACCGCGAACCGGCTAACCGACACGGCGCGGTACTTAGCAATTTTATCGTTCCAGCGATACCTAAGCGACTCGCCGGAAGTTAACTCGCTTATAACTCGGTAAATACGCGTCCGAGAGAACTGGCGTCACGACACACGGTTTCGTATGCACAGTTTACCACGAATATAACGTTTAAAATCATCTAGGAACGATAGGAAAAAAGTTTACTCTTACCGCGAACCGGCTAACCGACACGGCGCGGTACTTAGCAATTTTATCGTTCCAGCGATACCTAAGCGACTCGCCGGAAGTTAACTCGCTTATAACTCGGTAAATACGCGTCCGAGAGAACTGGCGTCACGACACACGGTTTCGTATGCACAGTTTACCACGAATATAACGTTTAAAATCATCTAGGAACGATAGGAAAAAAGTTTACTCTTACCGCGAACCGGCTAACCGACACGGCGCGGTACTTAGCAATTTTATCGTTCCAGCGATACCTAAGCGACTCGCCGGAAGTTAACTCGCTTATAACTCGGTAAATACGCGTCCGAGAGAACTGGCGTCACGACACACGGTTTCGTATGCACAGTTTACCACGAATATAACGTTTAAAATCATCTAGGAACGATAGGAAAAAAGTTTACTCTTACCGCGAACCGGCTAACCGACACGGCGCGGTACTTAGCAATTTTATCGTTCCAGCGATACCTAAGCGACTCGCCGGAAGTTAACTCGCTTATAACTCGGTAAATACGCGTCCGAGAGAACTGGCGTCACGACACACGGTTTCGTATGCACAGTTTACCACGAATA
The DNA here is from genome assembly GCA_916610255.1 of Lasioglossum lativentre. NCBI lineage: Eukaryota > Metazoa > Arthropoda > Insecta > Hymenoptera > Halictidae > Lasioglossum > Lasioglossum lativentre. The sequence goes on from CAKAJI010000537.1 coordinate 22,562, forward strand.
TAACGTTTAAAATCATCTAGGAACGATAGGAAAAAAGTTTACTCTTACCGCGAACCGGCTAACCGACACGGCGCGGTACTTAGCAATTTTATCGTTCCAGCGATACCTAAGCGACTCGCCGGAAGTTAACTCGCTTATAACTCGGTAAATACGCGTCCGAGAGAACTGGCGTCACGACACACGGTTTCGTATGCACAGTTTACCACGAATATAACGTTTAAAATCATCTAGGAACGATAGGAAAAAAGTTTACTCTTACCGCGAACCGGCTAACCGACACGGCGCGGTACTTAGCAATTTTATCGTTCCAGCGATACCTAAGCGACTCGCCGGAAGTTAACTCGCTTATAACTCGGTAAATACGCGTCCGAGAGAACTGGCGTCACGACACACGGTTTCGTATGCACAGTTTACCACGAATATAACGTTTAAAATCATCTAGGAACGATAGGAAAAAAGTTTACTCTTACCGCGAACCGGCTAACCGACACGGCGCGGTACTTAGCAATTTTATCGTTCCAGCGATACCTAAGCGACTCGCCGGAAGTTAACTCGCTTATAACTCGGTAAATACGCGTCCGAGAGAACTGGCGTCACGACACACGGTTTCGTATGCACAGTTTACCACGAATATAACGTTTAAAATCATCTAGGAACGATAGGAAAAAAGTTTACTCTTACCGCGAACCGGCTAACCGACACGGCGCGGTACTTAGCAATTTTATCGTTCCAGCGATACCTAAGCGACTCGCCGGAAGTTAACTCGCTTATAACTCGGTAAATACGCGTCCGAGAGAACTGGCGTCACGACACACGGTTTCGTATGCACAGTTTACCACGAATATAACGTTTAAAATCATCTAGGAACGATAGGAAAAAAGTTTACTCTTACCGCGAACCGGCTAACCGACACGGCGCGGTACTTAGCAATTTTATCGTTCCAGCGATACCTAAGCGACTCGCCGGAAGTTAACTCGCTTATAACTCGGTAAATACGCGTCCGAGAGAACTGGCGTCACGACACACGGTTTCGTATGCACAGTTTACCACGAATATAACGTTTAAAATCATCTAGGAACGATAGGAAAAAAGTTTACTCTTACCGCGAACCGGCTAACCGACACGGCGCGGTACTTAGCAATTTTATCGTTCCAGCGATACCTAAGCGACTCGCCGGAAGTTAACTCGCTTATAACTCGGTAAATACGCGTCCGAGAGAACTGGCGTCACGACACACGGTTTCGTATGCACAGTTTACCACGAATATAACGTTTAAAATCATCTAGGAACGATAGGAAAAAAGTTTACTCTTACCGCGAACCGGCTAACCGACACGGCGCGGTACTTAGCAATTTTATCGTTCCAGCGATACCTAAGCGACTCGCCGGAAGTTAACTCGCTTATAACTCGGTAAATACGCGTCCGAGAGAACTGGCGTCACGACACACGGTTTCGTATGCACAGTTTACCACGAATATAACGTTTAAAATCATCTAGGAACGATAGGAAAAAAGTTTACTCTTACCGCGAACCGGCTAACCGACACGGCGCGGTACTTAGCAATTTTATCGTTCCAGCGATACCTAAGCGACTCGCCGGAAGTTAACTCGCTTATAACTCGGTAAATACGCGTCCGAGAGAACTGGCGTCACGACACACGGTTTCGTATGCACAGTTTACCACGAATATAACGTTTAAAATCATCTAGGAACGATAGGAAAAAAGTTTACTCTTACCGCGAACCGGCTAACCGACACGGCGCGGGTACTTAGCAATTTTATCGTTCCAGCGATACCTAAGCGACTCGCCGGAAGTTAACTCGCTTATAACTCGGTAAATACGCGTCCGAGAGAACTGGCGTCACGACACACGGTTTCGTATGCACAGTTTACCACGAATATAACGTTTAAAATCATCTAGGAACGATAGGAAAAAAGTTTACTCTTACCGCGAACCGGCTAACCGACACGGCGCGGTACTTAGCAATTTTATCGTTCCAGCGATACCTAAGCGACTCGCCGGAAGTTAACTCGCTTATAACTCGGTAAATACGCGTCCGAGAGAACTGGCGTCACGACACACGGTTTCGTATGCACAGTTTACCACGAATATAACGTTTAAAATCATCTAGGAACGATAGGAAAAAAGTTTACTCTTACCGCGAACCGGCTAACCGACACGGCGCGGTACTTAGAAATTTTATCGTTCCAGCGATACCTAAGCGACTCGCCGGAAGTTAACTCGCTTATAACTCGGTAAATACGCGTCCGAGAGAACTGGCGTCACGACACACGGTTTCGTATGCACAGTTTACCACGAATATAACGTTTAAAATCATCTAGGAACGATAGGAAAAAAGTTTACTCTTACCGCGAACCGGCTAACCGACACGGCGCGGTACTTAGCAATTTTATCGTTCCAGCGATACCTAAGCGACTCGCCGGAAGTTAACTCGCTTATAACTCGGTAAATACGCGTCCGAGAGAACTGGCGTCACGACACACGGTTTCGTATGCACAGTTTACCACGAATATAACGTTTAAAATCATCTAGGAACGATAGGAAAAAAGTTTACTCTTACCGCGAACCGGCTAACCGACACGGCGCGGTACTTAGCAATTTTATCGTTCCAGCGATACCTAAGCGACTCGCCGGAAGTTAACTCGCTTATAACTCGGTAAATACGCGTCCGAGAGAACTGGCGTCACGACACACGGTTTCGTATGCACAGTTTACCACGAATATAACGTTTAAAATCATCTAGGAACGATAGGAAAAAAGTTTACTCTTACCGCGAACCGGCTAACCGACACGGCGCGGTACTTAGCAATTTTATCGTTCCAGCGATACCTAAGCGACTCGCCGGAAGTTAACTCGCTTATAACTCGGTAAATACGCGTCCGAGAGAACTGGCGTCACGACACACGGTTTCGTATGCACAGTTTACCACGAATATAACGTTTAAAATCATCTAGGAACGATAGGAAAAAAGTTTACTCTTACCGCGAACCGGCTAACCGACACGGCGCGGTACTTAGCAATTTTATCGTTCCAGCGATACCTAAGCGACTCGCCGGAAGTTAACTCGCTTATAACTCGGTAAATACGCGTCCGAGAGAACTGGCGTCACGACACACGGTTTCGTATGCACAGTTTACCACGAATATAACGTTTAAAATCATCTAGGAACGATAGGAAAAAAGTTTACTCTTACCGCGAACCGGCTAACCGACACGGCGCGGTACTTAGCAATTTTATCGTTCCAGCGATACCTAAGCGACTCGCCGGAAGTTAACTCGCTTATAACTCGGTAAATACGCGTCCGAGAGAACTGGCGTCACGACACACGGTTTCGTATGCACAGTTTACCACGAATATAACGTTTAAAATCATCTAGGAACGATAGGAAAAAAGTTTACTCTTACCGCGAACCGGCTAACCGACACGGCGCGGTACTTAGCAATTTTATCGTTCCAGCGATACCTAAGCGACTCGCCGGAAGTTAACTCGCTTATAACTCGGTAAATACGCGTCCGAGAGAACTGGCGTCACGACACACGGTTTCGTATGCACAGTTTACCACGAATATAACGTTTAAAATCATCTAGGAACGATAGGAAAAAAGTTTACTCTTACCGCGAACCGGCTAACCGACACGGCGCGGTACTTAGCAATTTTATCGTTCCAGCTATACCTAAGCGACTCGCCGGAAGTTAACTCGCTTATAACTCGGTAAATACGCGTCCGAGAGAACTGGCGTCACGACACACGGTTTCGTATGCACAGTTTACCACGAATATAACGTTTAAAATCATCTAGGAACGATAGGAAAAAAGTTTACTCTTACCGCGAACCGGCTAACCGACACGGCGCGGTACTTAGCAATTTTATCGTTCCAGCGATACCTAAGCGACTCGCCGGAAGTTAACTCGCTTATAACTCGGTAAATACGCGTCCGAGAGAACTGGCGTCACGACACACGGTTTCGTATGCACAGTTTACCACGAATATAACGTTTAAAATCATCTAGGAACGATAGGAAAAAAGTTTACTCTTACCGCGAACCGGCTAACCGACCCGGCGCGGTACTTAGCAATTTTATCGTTCCAGCGATACCTAAGCGACTCGCCGGAAGTTAACTCGCTTATAACTCGGTAAATACGCGTCCGAGAGAACTGGCGTCACGACACACGGTTTCGTATGCACAGTTTACCACGAATATAACGTTTAAAATCATCTAGGAACGATAGGAAAAAAGTTTACTCTTACCGCGAACCGGCTAACCGACACGGCGCGGTACTTAGCAATTTTATCGTTCCAGCGATACCTAAGCGACTCGCCGGAAGTTAACTCGCTTATAACTCGGTAAATACGCGTCCGAGAGAACTGGCGTCACGACACACGGTTTCGTATGCACAGTTTACCACGAATATAACGTTTAAAATCATCTAGGAACGATAGGAAAAAAGTTTACTCTTACCGCGAACCGGCTAACCGACACGGCGCGGTACTTAGCAATTTTATCGTTCCAGCGATACCTAAGCGACTCGCCGGAAGTTAACTCGCTTATAACTCGGTAAATACGCGTCCGAGAGAACTGGCGTCACGACACACGGTTTCGTATGCACAGTTTACCACGAATATAACGTTTAAAATCATCTAGGAACGATAGGAAAAAAGTTTACTCTTACCGCGAACCGGCTAACCGACACGGCGCGGTACTTAGCAATTTTATCGTTCCAGCGATACCTAAGCGACTCGCCGGAAGTTAACTCGCTTATAACTCGGTAAATACGCGTCCGAGAGAACTGGCGTCACGACACACGGTTTCGTATGCACAGTTTACCACGAATATAACGTTTAAAATCATCTAGGAACGATAGGAAAAAAGTTTACTCTTACCGCGAACCGGCTAACCGACACGGCGCGGTACTTAGCAATTTTATCGTTCCAGCGATACCTAAGCGACTCGCCGGAAGTTAACTCGCTTATAACTCGGTAAATACGCGTCCGAGAGAACTGGCGTCACGACACACGGTTTCGTATGCACAGTTTACCACGAATATAACGTTTAAAATCATCTAGGAACGATAGGAAAAAAGTTTACTCTTACCGCGAACCGGCTAACCGACACGGCGCGGTACTTAGCAATTTTATCGTTCCAGCGATACCTAAGCGACTCGCCGGAAGTTAACTCGCTTATAACTCGGTAAATACGCGTCCGAGAGAACTGGCGTCACGACACACGGTTTCGTATGCACAGTTTACCACGAATATAACGTTTAAAATCATCTAGGAACGATAGGAAAAAAGTTTACTCTTACCGCGAACCGGCTAACCGACACGGCGCGGTACTTAGCAATTTTATCGTTCCAGCGATACCTAAGCGACTCGCCGGAAGTTAACTCGCTTATAACTCGGTAAATACGCGTCCGAGAGAACTGGCGTCACGACACACGGTTTCGTATGCACAGTTTACCACGAATATAACGTTTAAAATCATCTAGGAACGATAGGAAAAAAGTTTACTCTTACCGCGAACCGGCTAACCGACACGGCGCGGTACTTAGCAATTTTATCGTTCCAGCGATACCTAAGCGACTCGCCGGAAGTTAACTCGCTTATAACTCGGTAAATACGCGTCCGAGAGAACTGGCGTCACGACACACGGTTTCGTATGCACAGTTTACCACGAATATAACGTTTAAAATCATCTAGGAACGATAGGAAAAAAGTTTACTCTTACCGCGAACCGGCTAACCGACACGGCGCGGTACTTAGCAATTTTATCGTTCCAGCGATACCTAAGCGACTCGCCGGAAGTTAACTCGCTTATAACTCGGTAAATACGCGTCCGAGAGAACTGGCGTCACGACACACGGTTTCGTATGCACAGTTTACCACGAATATAACGTTTAAAATCATCTAGGAACGATAGGAAAAAAGTTTACTCTTACCGCGAACCGGCTAACCGACACGGCGCGGTACTTAGCAATTTTATCGTTCCAGCGATACCTAAGCGACTCGCCGGAAGTTAACTCGCTTATAACTCGGTAAATACGCGTCCGAGAGAACTGGCGTCACGACACACGGTTTCGTATGCACAGTTTACCACGAATATAACGTTTAAAATCATCTAGGAACGATAGGAAAAAAGTTTACTCTTACCGCGAACCGGCTAACCGACACGGCGCGGTACTTAGCAATTTTATCGTTCCAGCGATACCTAAGCGACTCGCCGGAAGTTAACTCGCTTATAACTCGGTAAATACGCGTCCGAGAGAACTGGCGTCACGACACACGGTTTCGTATGCACAGTTTACCACGAATATAACGTTTAAAATCATCTAGGAACGATAGGAAAAAAGTTTACTCTTACCGCGAACCGGCTAACCGACACGGCGCGGTACTTAGCAATTTTATCGTTCCAGCGATACCTAAGCGACTCGCCGGAAGTTAACTCGCTTATAACTCGGTAAATACGCGTCCGAGAGAACTGGCGTCACGACACACGGTTTCGTATGCACAGTTTACCACGAATATAACGTTTAAAATCATCTAGGAACGATAGGAAAAAAGTTTACTCTTACCGCGAACCGGCTAACCGACACGGCGCGGTACTTAGCAATTTTATCGTTCCAGCGATACCTAAGCGACTCGCCGGAAGTTAACTCGCTTATAACTCGGTAAATACGCGTCCGAGAGAACTGGCGTCACGACACACGGTTTCGTATGCACAGTTTACCACGAATATAACGTTTAAAATCATCTAGGAACGATAGGAAAAAAGTTTACTCTTACCGCGAACCGGCTAACCGACACGGCGCGGTACTTAGCAATTTTATCGTTCCAGCGATACCTAAGCGACTCGCCGGAAGTTAACTCGCTTATAACTCGGTAAATACGCGTCCGAGAGAACTGGCGTCACGACACACGGTTTCGTATGCACAGTTTACCACGAATATAACGTTTAAAATCATCTAGGAACGATAGGAAAAAAGTTTACTCTTACCGCGAACCGGCTAACCGACACGGCGCGGTACTTAGCAATTTTATCGTTCCAGCGATACCTAAGCGACTCGCCGGAAGTTAACTCGCTTATAACTCGGTAAATACGCGTCCGAGAGAACTGGCGTCACGACACACGGTTTCGTATGCACAGTTTACCACGAATATAACGTTTAAAATCATCTAGGAACGATAGGAAAAAAGTTTACTCTTACCGCGAACCGGCTAACCGACACGGCGCGGTACTTAGCAATTTTATCGTTCCAGCGATACCTAAGCGACTCGCCGGAAGTTAACTCGCTTATAACTCGGTAAATACGCGTCCGAGAGAACTGGCGTCACGACACACGGTTTCGTATGCACAGTTTACCACGAATATAACGTTTAAAATCATCTAGGAACGATAGGAAAAAAGTTTACTCTTACCGCGAACCGGCTAACCGACACGGCGCGGTACTTAGCAATTTTATCGTTCCAGCGATACCTAAGCGACTCGCCGGAAGTTAACTCGCTTATAACTCGGTAAATACGCGTCCGAGAGAACTGGCGTCACGACACACGGTTTCGTATGCACAGTTTACCACGAATATAACGTTTAAAATCATCTAGGAACGATAGGAAAAAAGTTTACTCTTACCGCGAACCGGCTAACCGACACGGCGCGGTACTTAGCAATTTTATCGTTCCAGCGATACCTAAGCGACTCGCCGGAAGTTAACTCGCTTATAACTCGGTAAATACGCGTCCGAGAGAACTGGCGTCACGACACACGGTTTCGTATGCACAGTTTACCACGAATATAACGTTTAAAATCATCTAGGAACGATAGGAAAAAAGTTTACTCTTACCGCGAACCGGCTAACCGACACGGCGCGGTACTTAGCAATTTTATCGTTCCAGCGATACCTAAGCGACTCGCCGGAAGTTAACTCGCTTATAACTCGGTAAATACGCGTCCGAGAGAACTGGCGTCACGACACACGGTTTCGTATGCACAGTTTACCACGAATATAACGTTTAAAATCATCTAGGAACGATAGGAAAAAAGTTTACTCTTACCGCGAACCGGCTAACCGACACGGCGCGGTACTTAGCAATTTTATCGTTCCAGCGATACCTAAGCGACTCGCCGGAAGTTAACTCGCTTATAACTCGGTAAATACGCGTCCGAGAGAACTGGCGTCACGACACACGGTTTCGTATGCACAGTTTACCACGAATATAACGTTTAAAATCATCTAGGAACGATAGGAAAAAAGTTTACTCTTACCGCGAACCGGCTAACCGACACGGCGCGGTACTTAGCAATTTTATCGTTCCAGCGATACCTAAGCGACTCGCCGGAAGTTAACTCGCTTATAACTCGGTAAATACGCGTCCGAGAGAACTGGCGTCACGACACACGGTTTCGTATGCACAGTTTACCACGAATATAACGTTTAAAATCATCTAGGAACGATAGGAAAAAAGTTTACTCTTACCGCGAACCGGCTAACCGACACGGCGCGGTACTTAGCAATTTTATCGTTCCAGCGATACCTAAGCGACTCGCCGGAAGTTAACTCGCTTATAACTCGGTAAATACGCGTCCGAGAGAACTGGCGTCACGACACACGGTTTCGTATGCACAGTTTACCACGAATATAACGTTTAAAATCATCTAGGAACGATAGGAAAAAAGTTTACTCTTACCGCGAACCGGCTAACCGACACGGCGCGGTACTTAGCAATTTTATCGTTCCAGCGATACCTAAGCGACTCGCCGGAAGTTAACTCGCTTATAACTCGGTAAATACGCGTCCGAGAGAACTGGCGTCACGACACACGGTTTCGTATGCACAGTTTACCACGAATATAACGTTTAAAATCATCTAGGAACGATAGGAAAAAAGTTTACTCTTACCGCGAACCGGCTAACCGACACGGCGCGGTACTTAGCAATTTTATCGTTCCAGCGATACCTAAGCGACTCGCCGGAAGTTAACTCGCTTATAACTCGGTAAATACGCGTCCGAGAGAACTGGCGTCACGACACACGGTTTCGTATGCACAGTTTACCACGAATATAACGTTTAAAATCATCTAGGAACGATAGGAAAAAAGTTTACTCTTACCGCGAACCGGCTAACCGACACGGCGCGGTACTTAGCAATTTTATCGTTCCAGCGATACCTAAGCGACTCGCCGGAAGTTAACTCGCTTATAACTCGGTAAATACGCGTCCGAGAGAACTGGCGTCACGACACACGGTTTCGTATGCACAGTTTACCACGAATATAACGTTTAAAATCATCTAGGAACGATAGGAAAAAAGTTTACTCTTACCGCGAACCGGCTAACCGACACGGCGCGGTACTTAGCAATTTTATCGTTCCAGCGATACCTAAGCGACTCGCCGGAAGTTAACTCGCTTATAACTCGGTAAATACGCGTCCGAGAGAACTGGCGTCACGACACACGGTTTCGTATGCACAGTTTACCACGAATATAACGTTTAAAATCATCTAGGAACGATAGGAAAAAAGTTTACTCTTACCGCGAACCGGCTAACCGACACGGCGCGGTACTTAGCAATTTTATCGTTCCAGCGATACCTAAGCGACTCGCCGGAAGTTAACTCGCTTATAACTCGGTAAATACGCGTCCGAGAGAACTGGCGTCACGACACACGGTTTCGTATGCACAGTTTACCACGAATATAACGTTTAAAATCATCTAGGAACGATAGGAAAAAAGTTTACTCTTACCGCGAACCGGCTAACCGACACTGCGCGGTACTTAGCAATTTTATCGTTCCAGCGATACCTAAGCGACTCGCCGGAAGTTAACTCGCTTATAACTCGGTAAATACGCGTCCGAGAGAACTGGCGTCACGACACACGGTTTCGTATGCACAGTTTACCACGAATATAACGTTTAAAATCATCTAGGAACGATAGGAAAAAAGTTTACTCTTACCGCGAACCGGCTAACCGACACGGCGCGGTACTTAGCAATTTTATCGTTCCAGCGATACCTAAGCGACTCGCCGGAAGTTAACTCGCTTATAACTCGGTAAATACGCGTCCGAGAGAACTGGCGTCACGACACACGGTTTCGTATGCACAGTTTACCACGAATATAACGTTTAAAATCATCTAGGAACCATAGGAAAAAAGTTTACTCTTACCGCGAACCGGCTAACCGACACGGCGCTGGTACTTAGCAATTTTATCGTTCCAGCGATACCTAAGCGACTCGCCGGAAGTTAACTCGCTTATAACTCGGTAAATACGCGTCCGAGAGAACTGGCGTCACGACACACGGTTTCGTATGCACAGTTTACCACGAATATAACGTTTAAAATCATCTAGGAACGATAGGAAAAAAGTTTACTCTTACCGCGAACCGGCTAACCGACACGGCGCGGTACTTAGCAATTTTATCGTTCCAGCGATACCTAAGCGACTCGCCGGAAGTTAACTCGCTTATAACTCGGTAAATACGCGTCCGAGAGAACTGGCGTCACGACACACGGTTTCGTATGCACAGTTTACCACGAATATAACGTTTAAAATCATCTAGGAACGATAGGAAAAAAGTTTACTCTTACCGCGAACCGGCTAACCGACACGGCGCGGTACTTAGCAATTTTATCGTTCCAGCGATACCTAAGCGACTCGCCGGAAGTTAACTCGCTTATAACTCGGTAAATACGCGTCCGAGAGAACTGGCGTCACGACACACGGTTTCGTATGCACAGTTTACCACGAATATAACGTTTAAAATCATCTAGGAACGATAGGAAAAAAGTTTACTCTTACCGCGAACCGGCTAACCGACACGGCGCGGTACTTAGCAATTTTATCGTTCCAGCGATACCTAAGCGACTCGCCGGAAGTTAACTCGCTTATAACTCGGTAAATACGCGTCCGAGAGAACTGGCGTCACGACACACGGTTTCGTATGCACAGTTTACCACGAATATAACGTTTAAAATCATCTAGGAACGATAGGAAAAAAGTTTACTCTTACCGCGAACCGGCTAACCGACACGGCGCGGTACTTAGCAATTTTATCGTTCCAGCGATACCTAAGCGGACTCGCCGGAAGTTAACTCGCTTATAACTCGGTAAATACGCGTCCGAGGAGAACTGGCGTCACGACACACGGTTTCGTATGCACAGTTTACCACGAATATAACGTTTAAAATCATCTAGGAACGATAGGAAAAAAGTTTACTCTTACCGCGAACCGGCTAACCGACACGGCGCGGGTACTTAGCAATTTTATCGTTCCAGCGATACCTAAGCGACTCGCCGGAAGTTAACTCGCTTATAACTCGGTAAATACGCGTCCGAGAGAACTGGCGTCACGACACACGGTTTCGTATGCACAGTTTACCACGAATATAACGTTTAAAATCATCTAGGAACGATAGGAAAAAAGTTTACTCTTACCGCGAACCGGCTAACCGACACGGCGCGGTACTTAGCAATTTTATCGTTCCAGCGATACCTAAGCGACTCGCCGGAAGTTAACTCGCTTATAACTCGGTAAATACGCGTCCGAGAGAACTGGCGTCACGACACACGGTTTCGTATGCACAGTTTACCACGAATATAACGTTTAAAATCATCTAGGAACCATAGGAAAAAAGTTTACTCTTACCGCGAACCGGCTAACCGACACGGCGCGGTACTTAGCAATTTTATCGTTCCAGCGATACCTAAGCGACTCGCCGGAAGTTAACTCGCTTATAACTCGGTAAATACGCGTCCGAGAGAACTGGCGTCACGACACACGGTTTCGTATGCACAGTTTACCACGAATATAACGTTTAAAATCATCTAGGAACGATAGGAAAAAAGTTTACTCTTACCGCGAACCGGCTAACCGACACGGCGCGGTACTTAGCAATTTTATCGTTCCAGCGATACCTAAGCGACTCGCCGGAAGTTAACTCGCTTATAACTCGGTAAATACGCGTCCGAGAGAACTGGCGTCACGACACACGGTTTCGTATGCACAGTTTACCACGAATATAACGTTTAAAATCATCTAGGAACGATAGGAAAAAAGTTTACTCTTACCGCGAACCGGCTAACCGACACGGCGCGGTACTTAGCAATTTTATCGTTCCAGCGATACCTAAGCGACTCGCCGGAAGTTAACTCGCTTATAACTCGGTAAATACGCGTCCGAGAGAACTGGCGTCACGACACACGGTTTCGTATGCACAGTTTACCACGAATATAACGTTTAAAATCATCTAGGAACGATAGGAAAAAAGTTTACTCTTACCGCGAACCGGCTAACCGACACGGCGCGGTACTTAGCAATTTTATCGTTCCAGCGATACCTAAGCGACTCGCCGGAAGTTAACTCGCTTATAACTCGGTAAATACGCGTCCGAGAGAACTGGCGTCACGACACACGGTTTCGTATGCACAGTTTACCACGATATAACGTTTAAAATCATCTAGGAACGATAGGAAAAAAGTTTACTCTTACCGCGAACCGGCTAACCGACACGGCGCGGTACTTAGCAATTTTATCGTTCCAGCGATACCTAAGCGACTCGCCGGAAGTTAACTCGCTTATAACTCGGTAAATACGCGTCCGAGAGAACTGGCGTCACGACACACGGTTTCGTATGCACAGTTTACCACGAATATAACGTTTAAAATCATCTAGGAACGATAGGAAAAAAGTTTACTCTTACCGCGAACCGGCTAACCGACACGGCGCGGTACTTAGCAATTTATCGTTCCAGCGATACCTAAGCGACTCGCCGGAAGTTAACTCGCTTATAACTCGGTAAATACGCGTCCGAGAGAACTGGCGTCACGACACACGGTTTCGTATGCACAGTTTACCACGAATATAACGTTTAAAATCATCTAGGAACGATAGGAAAAAAGTTTACTCTTACCGCGAACCGGCTAACCGACACGGCGCGGTACTTAGCAATTTTATCGTTTCCAGCGATACCTAAGCGACTCGCCGGAAGTTAACTCGCTTATAACTCGGTAAATACGCGTCCGAGAGAACTGGCGTCACGACACACGGTTTCGTATGCACAGTTTACCACGAATATAACGTTTAAAATCATCTAGGAACGATAGGAAAAAAGTTTACTCTTACCGCGAACCGGCTAACCGACACGGCGCGGTACTTAGCAATTTTATCGTTCCAGCGATACATAAGCGACTCGCCGGAAGTTAACTCGCTTATAACTCGGTAAATACGCGTCCGAGAGAACTGGCGTCACGACACACGGTTTCGTATGCACAGTTTACCACGAATATAACGTTTAAAATCATCTAGGAACGATAGGAAAAAGTTTACTCTTACCGCGAACCGGCTAACCGACACGGCGCGGTACTTAGCAATTTTATCGTTCCAGCGATACCTAAGCGACTCGCCGGAAGTTAACTCGCTTATAACTCGGTAAATACGCGTCCGAGAGAACTGGCGTCACGACACACGGTTTCGTATGCAAAGTTTACCACGAATATAACGTTTAAAATCATCTAGGAACGATAGGAAAAAAGTTTACTCTTACCGCTAACCGGCTAACCGACACGGCGCGGGTACTTAGCAATTTTATCGTTCCAGCGATACCTAAGCGACTCGCCGGAAGTTAACTCGCTTATAACTCGGTAAATACGCGTCCGAGAGAACTGGCGTCACGACACACGGTTTCGTATGCACAGTTTACCACGAATATAACGTTTAAAATCATCTAGGAACGATAGGAAAAAAGTTTACTCTTACCGCGAACCGTCTAACCGACACGGCGCGGTACTTAGCAATTTTATCGTTCCAGCGATACCTAAGCGACTCGCCGGAAGTTAACTCGCTTATAACTCGGTAAATACGCGTCCGAGAGAACTGGCGTCACGACACACGGTTTCGTATGCACAGTTTACCACGAATATAACGTTTTAAAATCATCTAGGAACGATAGGAAAAAAGTTTACTCTTACCGCGAACCGGCTAACCGACACGGCGCGGGTACTTAGCAATTTTATCGTTCCAGCGATACCTAAGCGACTCGCCGGAAGTTAACTCGCTTATAACTCGGTAAATACGCGTCCGAGAGAACTGGCGTCACGACACACGGTTTCGTATGCACAGTTTACCACGAATATAACGTTTTAAAATCATCTAGGAACGATAGGAAAAAAGTTTACTCTTACCGCGAACCGGCTAACCGACACGGCGCGGGTACTTAGCAATTTTATCGTTCCAGCGATACCTAAGCGACTCGCCGGAAGTTAACTCGCTTATAACTCGGTAAATACGCGTCCGAGAGAACTGGCGTCACGACACACGGTTTCGTATGCACAGTTTACCACGAATATAACGTTTAAAATCATCTAGGAACGATAGGAAAAAAGTTTACTCTTACCGCGAACCGGCTAACCGACACGGCGCGGGTACTTAGCAATTTTATCGTTCCAGCGATACCTAAGCGACTCGCCGGAAGTTAACTCGCTTATAACTCGGTAAATACGCGTCCGAGAGAACTGGCGTCACGACACACGGTTTCGTATGCACAGTTTACCACGAATATAACGTTTAAAATCATCTAGGAACGATAGGAAAAAAGTTTACTCTTACCGCGAACCGGCTAACCGACACGGCGCGGTACTTAGCAATTTTATCGTTCCAGCGATACCTAAGCGACTCGCCGGAAGTTAACTCGCTTATAACTCGGTAAATACGCGTCCGAGAGAACTGGCGTCACGACACACGGTTTCGTATGCACAGTTTACCACGAATATAACGTTTAAAATCATCTAGGAACGATAGGAAAAAAGTTTACTCTTACCGCGAACCGGCTAACCGACACGGCGCGGTACTTAGCAATTTTATCGTTCCAGCGATACCTAAGCGACTCGCCGGAAGTTAACTCGCTTATAACTCGGTAAATACGCGTCCGAGAGAACTGGCGTCACGACACACGGTTTCGTATGCACAGTTTACCACGAATATAACGTTTAAAATCATCTAGGAACGATAGGAAAAAAGTTTACTCTTACCGCGAACCGGCTAACCGACACGGCGCGGTACTTAGAAATTTTATCGTTCCAGCGATACCTAAGCGACTCGCCGGAAGTTAACTCGCTTATAACTCGGTAAATACGCGTCCGAGAGAACTGGCGTCACGACACACGGTTTCGTATGCACAGTTTACCACGAATATAACGTTTAAAATCATCTAGGAACGATAGGAAAAAAGTTTACTCTTACCGCGAACCGGCTAACCGACACGGCGCGGTACTTAGCAATTTTATCGTTCCAGCGATACCTAAGCGACTCGCCGGAAGTTAACTCGCTTATAACTCGGTAAATACGCGTCCGAGAGAACTGGCGTCACGACACACGGTTTCGTATGCACAGTTTACCACGAATATAACGTTTAAAATCATCTAGGAACGATAGGAAAAAAGTTTACTCTTACCGCGAACCGGCTAACCGACACGGCGCGGTACTTAGCAATTTTATCGTTCCAGCGATACCTAAGCGACTCGCCGGAAGTTAACTCGCTTATAACTCGGTAAATACGCGTCCGAGAGAACTGGCGTCACGACACACGGTTTCGTATGCACAGTTTACCACGAATATAACGTTTAAAATCATCTAGGAACGATAGGAAAAAAGTTTACTCTTACCGCGAACCGGCTAACCGACACGGCGCGGTACTTAGCAATTTTATCGTTCCAGCGATACCTAAGCGACTCGCCGGAAGTTAACTCGCTTATAACTCGGTAAATACGCGTCCGAGAGAACTGGCGTCACGACACACGGTTTCGTATGCACAGTTTACCACGAATATAACGTTTAAAATCATCTAGGAACGATAGGAAAAAAGTTTACTCTTACCGCGAACCGGCTAACCGACACGGCGCGGTACTTAGCAATTTTATCGTTCCAGCGATACCTAAGCGACTCGCCGGAAGTTAACTCGCTTATAACTCGGTAAATACGCGTCCGAGAGAACTGGCGTCACGACACACGGTTTCGTATGCACAGTTTACCACGAATATAACGTTTAAAATCATCTAGGAACGATAGGAAAAAAGTTTACTCTTACCGCGAACCGGCTAACCGACACGGCGCGGTACTTAGCAATTTTATCGTTCCAGCGATACCTAAGCGACTCGCCGGAAGTTAACTCGCTTATAACTCGGTAAATACGCGTCCGAGAGAACTGGCGTCACGACACACGGTTTCGTATGCACAGTTTACCACGAATATAACGTTTAAAATCATCTAGGAACGATAGGAAAAAAGTTTACTCTTACCGCGAACCGGCTAACCGACACGGCGCGGTACTTAGCAATTTTATCGTTCCAGCGATACCTAAGCGACTCGCCGGAAGTTAACTCGCTTATAACTCGGTAAATACGCGTCCGAGAGAACTGGCGTCACGACACACGGTTTCGTATGCACAGTTTACCACGAATATAACGTTTAAAATCATCTAGGAACGATAGGAAAAAAGTTTACTCTTACCGCGAACCGGCTAACCGACACGGCGCGGTACTTAGCAATTTTATCGTTCCAGCGATACCTAAGCGACTCGCCGGAAGTTAACTCGCTTATAACTCGGTAAATACGCGTCCGAGAGAACTGGCGTCACGACACACGGTTTCGTATGCACAGTTTACCACGAATATAACGTTTAAAATCATCTAGGAACGATAGGAAAAAAGTTTACTCTTACCGCGAACCGGCTAACCGACACGGCGCGGTACTTAGCAATTTTATCGTTCCAGCGATACCTAAGCGACTCGCCGGAAGTTAACTCGCTTATAACTCGGTAAATACGCGTCCGAGAGAACTGGCGTCACGACACACGGTTTCGTATGCACAGTTTACCACGAATATAACGTTTAAAATCATCTAGGAACGATAGGAAAAAAGTTTACTCTTACCGCGAACCGGCTAACCGACACGGCGCGGTACTTAGCAATTTTATCGTTCCAGCGATACCTAAGCGACTCGCCGGAAGTTAACTCGCTTATAACTCGGTAAATACGCGTCCGAGAGAACTGGCGTCACGACACACGGTTTCGTATGCACAGTTTACCACGAATATAACGTTTAAAATCATCTAGGAACGATAGGAAAAAAGTTTACTCTTACCGCGAACCGGCTAACCGACACGGCGCGGTACTTAGCAATTTTATCGTTCCAGCGATACCTAAGCGACTCGCCGGAAGTTAACTCGCTTATAACTCGGTAAATACGCGTCCGAGAGAACTGGCGTCACGACACACGGTTTCGTATGCACAGTTTACCACGAATATAACGTTTAAAATCATCTAGGAACGATAGGAAAAAAGTTTACTCTTACCGCGAACCGTCTAACCGACACGGCGCGGTACTTAGCAATTTTATCGTTCCAGCGATACCTAAGCGACTCGCCGGAAGTTAACTCGCTTATAACTCGGTAAATACGCGTCCGAGAGAACTGGCGTCACGACACACGGTTTCGTATGCACAGTTTACCACGAATATAACGTTTAAAATCATCTAGGAACGATAGGAAAAAAGTTTACTCTTACCCGCGAACCGGCTAACCGACACGGCGCGGTACTTAGCAATTTTATCGTTCCAGCGATACCTAAGCGACTCGCCGGAAGTTAACTCGCTTATAACTCGGTAAATACGCGTCCGAGAGAACTGGCGTCACGACACACGGTTTCGTATGCACAGTTTACCACGAATATAACGTTTAAAATCATCTAGGAACGATAGGAAAAAAGTTTACTCTTACCGCGAACCGGCTAACCGACACGGCGCGGTACTTAGCAATTTTATCGTTCCAGCGATACCTAAGCGACTCGCCGGAAGTTAACTCGCTTATAACTCGGTAAATACGCGTCCGAGAGAACTGGCGTCACGACACACGGTTTCGTATGCACAGTTTACCACGAATATAACGTTTAAAATCATCTAGGAACGATAGGAAAAAAGTTTACTCTTACCGCGAACCGGCTAACCGACACGGCGCGGTACTTAGCAATTTTATCGTTCCAGCGATACCTAAGCGACTCGCCGGAAGTTAACTCGCTTATAACTCGGTAAATACGCGTCCGAGAGAACTGGCGTCACGACACACGGTTTCGTATGCACAGTTTACCACGAATATAACGTTTAAAATCATCTAGGAACGATAGGAAAAAAGTTTACTCTTACCGCGAACCGGCTAACCGACACGGCGCGGTACTTAGCAATTTTATCGTTCCAGCGATACCTAAGCGACTCGCCGGAAGTTAACTCGCTTATAACTCGGTAAATACGCGTCCGAGAGAACTGGCGTCACGACACACGGTTTCGTATGCACAGTTTACCACGAATATAACGTTTAAAATCATCTAGGAACGATAGGAAAAAAGTTTACTCTTACCGCGAACCGGCTAACCGACACGGCGCGGTACTTAGCAATTTTATCGTTCCAGCGATACCTAAGCGACTCGCCGGAAGTTAACTCGCTTATAACTCGGTAAATACGCGTCCGAGAGAACTGGCGTCACGACACACGGTTTCGTATGCACAGTTTACCACGAATATAACGTTTAAAATCATCTAGGAACGATAGGAAAAAAGTTTACTCTTACCGCGAACCGGCTAACCGACACGGCGCGGTACTTAGCAATTTTATCGTTCCAGCGATACCTAAGCGACTCGCCGGAAGTTAACTCGCTTATAACTCGGTAAATACGCGTCCGAGAGAACTGGCGTCACGACACACGGTTTCGTATGCACAGTTTACCACGAATATAACGTTTAAAATCATCTAGGAACGATAGGAAAAAAGTTTACTCTTACCGCGAACCGGCTAACCGACACGGCGCGGTACTTAGCAATTTTATCGTTCCAGCGATACCTAAGCGACTCGCCGGAAGTTAACTCGCTTATAACTCGGTAAATACGCGTCCGAGAGAACTGGCGTCACGACACACGGTTTCGTATGCACAGTTTACCACGAATATAACGTTTAAAATCATCTAGGAACGATAGGAAAAAAGTTTACTCTTACCGCGAACCGGCTAACCGACACGGCGCGGTACTTAGCAATTTTATCGTTCCAGCGATACCTAAGCGACTCGCCGGAAGTTAACTCGCTTATAACTCGGTAAATACGCGTCCGAGAGAACTGGCGTCACGACACACGGTTTCGTATGCACAGTTTACCACGAATATAACGTTTAAAATCATCTAGGAACGATAGGAAAAAAGTTTACTCTTACCGCGAACCGGCTAACCGACACGGCGCGGTACTTAGCAATTTTACCGTTCCAGCGATACCTAAGCGACTCGCCGGAAGTTAACTCGCTTATAACTCGGTAAATACGCGTCCGAGAGAACTGGCGTCACGACACACGGTTTCGTATGCACAGTTTACCACGAATATAACGTTTAAAATCATCTAGGAACGATAGGAAAAAAGTTTACTCTTACCGCGAACCGGCTAACCGACACGGCGCGGTACTTAGCAATTTTATCGTTCCAGCGATACCTAAGCGACTCGCCGGAAGTTAACTCGCTTATAACTCGGTAAATACGCGTCCGAGAGAACTGGCGTCACGACACACGGTTTCGTATGCACAGTTTACCACGAATATAACGTTTAAAATCATCTAGGAACGATAGGAAAAAAGTTTACTCTTACCGCGAACCGGCTAACCGACACGGCGCGGTACTTAGCAATTTTATCGTTCCAGCGATACCTAAGCGACTCGCCGGAAGTTAACTCGCTTATAACTCGGTAAATACGCGTCCGAGAGAACTGGCGTCACGACACACGGTTTCGTATGCACAGTTTACCACGAATATAACGTTTAAAATCATCTAGGAACGATAGGAAAAAAGTTTACTCTTACCGCGAACCGGCTAACCGACACGGCGCGGTACTTAGCAATTTTATCGTTCCAGCGATACCTAAGCGACTCGCCGGAAGTTAACTCGCTTATAACTCGGTAAATACGCGTCCGAGAGAACTGGCGTCACGACACACGGTTTCGTATGCACAGTTTACCACGAATATAACGTTTAAAATCATCTAGGAACGATAGGAAAAAAGTTTACTCTTACCGCGAACCGGCTAACCGACACGGCGCGGTACTTAGCAATTTTATCGTTCCAGCGATACCTAAGCGACTCGCCGGAAGTTAACTCGCTTATAACTCGGTAAATACGCGTCCGAGAGAACTGGCGTCACGACACACGGTTTCGTATGCACAGTTTACCACGAATATAACGTTTAAAATCATCTAGGAACGATAGGAAAAAAGTTTACTCTTACCGCGAACCGGCTAACCGACACGGCGCGGTACTTAGCAATTTTATCGTTCCAGCGATACCTAAGCGACTCGCCGGAAGTTAACTCGCTTATAACTCGGTAAATACGCGTCCGAGAGAACTGGCGTCACGACACACGGTTTCGTATGCACAGTTTACCACGAATATAACGTTTAAAATCATCTAGGAACGATAGGAAAAAAGTTTACTCTTACCGCGAACCGGCTAACCGACACGGCGCGGTACTTAGCAATTTTATCGTTCCAGCGATACCTAAGCGACTCGCCGGAAGTTAACTCGCTTATAACTCGGTAAATACGCGTCCGAGAGAACTGGCGTCACGACACACGGTTTCGTATGCACAGTTTACCACGAATATAACGTTTAAAATCATCTAGGAACGATAGGAAAAAAGTTTACTCTTACCGCGAACCGGCTAACCGACACGGCGCGGTACTTAGCAATTTTATCGTTCCAGCGATACCTAAGCGACTCGCCGGAAGTTAACTCGCTTATAACTCGGTAAATACGCGTCCGAGAGAACTGGCGTCACGACACACGGTTTCGTATGCACAGTTTACCACGAATATAACGTTTAAAATCATCTAGGAACGATA
Source organism: Lasioglossum lativentre (assembly GCA_916610255.1). Classification (NCBI taxonomy): domain Eukaryota; kingdom Metazoa; phylum Arthropoda; class Insecta; order Hymenoptera; family Halictidae; genus Lasioglossum; species Lasioglossum lativentre. The sequence continues at coordinate 43,489 of CAKAJI010000537.1, forward strand.
GGAAAAAAGTTTACTCTTACCGCGAACCGGCTAACCGACACGGCGCGGTACTTAGCAATTTTATCGTTCCAGCGATACCTAAGCGACTCGCCGGAAGTTAACTCGCTTATAACTCGGTAAATACGCGTCCGAGAGAACTGGCGTCACGACACACGGTTTCGTATGCACAGTTTACCACGAATATAACGTTTAAAATCATCTAGGAACGATAGGAAAAAAGTTTACTCTTACCGCGAACCGGCTAACCGACACGGCGCGGTACTTAGCAATTTTATCGTTCCAGCGATACCTAAGCGACTCGCCGGAAGTTAACTCGCTTATAACTCGGTAAATACGCGTCCGAGAGAACTGGCGTCACGACACACGGTTTCGTATGCACAGTTTACCACGAATATAACGTTTAAAATCATCTAGGAACGATAGGAAAAAAGTTTACTCTTACCGCGAACCGGCTAACCGACACGGCGCGGTACTTAGCAATTTTATCGTTCCAGCGATACCTAAGCGACTCGCCGGAAGTTAACTCGCTTATAACTCGGTAAATACGCGTCCGAGAGAACTGGCGTCACGACACACGGTTTCGTATGCACAGTTTACCACGAATATAACGTTTAAAATCATCTAGGAACGATAGGAAAAAAGTTTACTCTTACCGCGAACCGGCTAACCGACACGGCGCGGGTACTTAGCAATTTTATCGTTCCAGCGATACCTAAGCGACTCGCCGGAAGTTAACTCGCTTATAACTCGGTAAATACGCGTCCGAGAGAACTGGCGTCACGACACACGGTTTCGTATGCACAGTTTACCACGAATATAACGTTTAAAATCATCTAGGAACGATAGGAAAAAAGTTTACTCTTACCGCGAACCGGCTAACCGACACGGCGCGGTACTTAGCAATTTTATCGTTCCAGCGATACCTAAGCGACTCGCCGGAAGTTAACTCGCTTATAACTCGGTAAATACGCGTCCGAGAGAACTGGCGTCACGACACACGGTTTCGTATGCACAGTTTACCACGAATATAACGTTTAAAATCATCTAGGAACGATAGGAAAAAAGTTTACTCTTACCGCGAACCGGCTAACCGACACGGCGCGGTACTTAGCAATTTTTCGTTCCAGCGATACCTAAGCGACTCGCCGGAAGTTAACTCGCTTATAACTCGGTAAATACGCGTCCGAGAGAACTGGCGTCACGACACACGGTTTCGTATGCACAGTTTACCACGAATATAACGTTTAAAATCATCTAGGAACGATAGGAAAAAAGTTTACTCTTACCGCGAACCGGCTAACCGACACGGCGCGGTACTTAGCAATTTTATCGTTCCAGCGATACCTAAGCGACTCGCCGGAAGTTAACTCGCTTATAACTCGGTAAATACGCGTCCGAGAGAACTGGCGTCACGACACACGGTTTCGTATGCACAGTTTACCACGAATATAACGTTTAAAATCATCTAGGAACGATAGGAAAAAAGTTTACTCTTACCGCGAACCGGCTAACCGACACGGCGCGGTACTTAGCAATTTTATCGTTCCAGCGATACCTAAGCGACTCGCCGGAAGTTAACTCGCTTATAACTCGGTAAATACGCGTCCGAGAGAACTGGCGTCACGACACACGGTTTCGTATGCACAGTTTACCACGAATATAACGTTTAAAATCATCTAGGAACGATAGGAAAAAAGTTTACTCTTACCGCGAACCGGCTAACCGACACGGCGCGGGGTACTTAGCAATTTTATCGTTCCAGCGATACCTAAGCGACTCGCCGGAAGTTAACTCGCTTATAACTCGGTAAATACGCGTCCGAGAGAACTGGCGTCACGACACACGGTTTCGTATGCACAGTTTACCACGAATATAACGTTTAAAATCATCTAGGAACGATAGGAAAAAAGTTTACTCTTACCGCGAACCGGCTAACCGACACGGCGCGGGTTACTTAGCAATTTTATCGTTCCAGCGATACCTAAGCGACTCGCCGGAAGTTAACTCGCTTATAACTCGGTAAATACGCGTCCGAGAGAACTGGCGTCACGACACACGGTTTCGTATGCACAGTTTACCACGAATATAACGTTTAAAATCATCTAGGAACGATAGGAAAAAAGTTTACTCTTACCGCGAACCGGCTAACCGACACGGCGCGGTACTTAGCAATTTTATCGTTCCAGCGATACCTAAGCGACTCGCCGGAAGTTAACTCGCTTTATAACTCGGTAAATACGCGTCCGAGAGAACTGGCGTCACGACACACGGTTTCGTATGCACAGTTTACCACGAATATAACGTTTAAAATCATCTAGGAACGATAGGAAAAAAGTTTACTCTTACCGCGAACCGGCTAACCGACACGGCGCGGTACTTAGCAATTTTATCGTTCCAGCGATACCTAAGCGACTCGCCGGAAGTTAACTCGCTTATAACTCGGTAAATACGCGTCCGAGAGAACTGGCGTCACGACACACGGTTTCGTATGCACAGTTTACCACGAATATAACGTTTAAAATCATCTAGGAACGATAGGAAAAAAGTTTACTCTTACCGCGAACCGGCTAACCGACACGGCGCGGTACTTAGCAATTTTATCGTTCCAGCGATACCTAAGCGACTCGCCGGAAGTTAACTCGCTTATAACTCGGTAAATACGCGTCCGAGAGAACTGGCGTCACGACACACGGTTTCGTATGCACAGTTTACCACGAATATAACGTTTAAAATCATCTAGGAACGATAGGAAAAAAGTTTACTCTTACCGCGAACCGGCTATACCGACACGGCGCGGTACTTAGCAATTTTATCGTTCCAGCGATACCTAAGCGACTCGCCGGAAGTTAACTCGCTTATAACTCGGTAAATACGCGTCCGAGAGAACTGGCGTCACGACACACGGTTTCGTATGCACAGTTTACCACGAATATAACGTTTAAAATCATCTAGGAACGATAGGAAAAAAGTTTACTCTTACCGCGAACCGGCTAACCGACACGGCGCGGTACTTAGCAATTTTATCGTTCCAGCGATACCTAAGCGACTCGCCGGAAGTTAACTCGCTTATAACTCGGTAAATACGCGTCCGAGAGAACTGGCGTCACGACACACGGTTTCGTATGCACAGTTTACCACGAATATAACGTTTAAAATCATCTAGGAACGATAGGAAAAAAGTTTACTCTTACCGCGAACCGGCTAACCGACACGGCGCGGGTACTTAGCAATTTTATCGTTCCAGCGATACCTAAGCGACTCGCCGGAAGTTAACTCGCTTATAACTCGGTAAATACGCGTCCGAGAGAACTGGCGTCACGACACACGGTTTCGTATGCACAGTTTACCACGAATATAACGTTTAAAATCATCTAGGAACGATAGGAAAAAAGTTTACTCTTACCGCGAACCGGCTAACCGACACGGCGCGGTACTTAGCAATTTTATCGTTCCAGCGATACCTAAGCGACTCGCCGGAAGTTAACTCGCTTATAACTCGGTAAATACGCGTCCGAGAGAACTGGCGTCACGACACACGGTTTCGTATGCACAGTTTACCACGAATATAACGTTTAAAATCATCTAGGAACGATAGGAAAAAAGTTTACTCTTACCGCGAACCGGCTAACCGACACGGCGCGGTACTTAGCAATTTTATCGTTCCAGCGATACCTAAGCGACTCGCCGGAAGTTAACTCGCTTATAACTCGGTAAATACGCGTCCGAGAGAACTGGCGTCACGACACACGGTTTCGTATGCACAGTTTACCACGAATATAACGTTTAAAATCATCTAGGAACGATAGGAAAAAAGTTTACTCTTACCGCGAACCGGCTAACCGACACGGCGCGGTACTTAGCAATTTTATCGTTCCAG
>CAKAJI010000538.1:0-27021 GCA_916610255.1 Lasioglossum lativentre
CAATGAAAATACCTTATAATATAACGTAATATGCAGTGTATCATTGAAAATACCTTATAATACGTAGTTGTTTATCATTGAAAATACCTTATAATATAACGTAATATGCAGTGTATCATTGAAAATACCTTATAATATATAGTGGTTTATCATTGAAAATACCTTATAATATAACTTAATATGCAGTGTATCATTGAAAATACCTTATAATATAACGTAATATGCAGTGTATCATTGAAAATACCTTAGAATATATGGTAATTCTAGTCTACCAATGAAAATACCTTATAATATAATGTAATATGCAGTGTATCATTGAAAATACATGCTAATATAATGTAATATGCAGTCTATCATTGAAAATACCTTATAATATAACGTAATATGCAGTGAATCATTGAAAATACCGTATAGTACAACGTAATATGCAGTGCATCGTTGAAAATACCTTATAATATAACGTAATATGCAGTTTATCATTGAAAATACCTTATAAAATAACGTAATATGCAGTGTATCATTGAAAATACCTTATAATATATCGTAATTTGTAGTGTATCATTGAAAATACCTTATAGTATAACGTAATATGCAGTGCATCATTGAAAATACCTTATAATATAACGTAATATGCATTGTATCATTGAAAATACCTTATAATATAACGTAATATGCAGGGTATCATTGAAAATACCTTATAATATATCGTAATTTGTAGTGTATCATTGAAAATACCTTATAATATAACGTAATATGCAGTGTATCATTGAAAATACCTTAGAATATATGGTAATTCTAGTCTATCAATGAAAATACCTTATAATATAACGTAATATGCAGTGTATCATTGAAAATACCTTATAATACGTAGTTGTTTATCATTGAAAATACCTTATAATATAACGTAATATGCAGTGTATCATTGAAAATACCTTATAATATATAGTAGTTTATCATTGAAAAATACCTTATAATATAACTTAATATGCAGTGTATCATTGAAAATACCTTATAATATAACGTAATATGCAGTGTATCATTGAAAATACCTTAGAATATATGGTAATTCTAGTCTACCAATGAAAATACCTTATAATATAACGTAATATGCAGTGTATCATTGAAAATACCTTATAATATAACGTAATATGCAGTGTATCATTGAAAATACCTTAGAATATATGGTAATTCTAGTCTATCAATGAAAATACCTTATAATATAACGTAATATGCAGTGTATCATTGAAAATACCTTATAATATAACGTAATATGCTGTGTATCATTGAAAATACCTTATAATATAACGTAATATGCAGTGTATCATTGAAAATACCTTCCCATGTAACGTAATATGCAGTGTGTCATTGAAAATACCTTCCCATATAACGTAATATGCAGTGAATCATTGAAAATACCGTATAGTACAACGTAATATGCAGTGCATCATTGAAAATACCTTATAATATAACGTAATATGCAGTTTATCATTGAAAATACCTTATAAAATAACGTAATATGCAGTGTATCATTGAAAATACCTTATAATATATCGTAATTTGTAGTGTATCATTGAAAATACCTTATAGTATAACGTAATATGCAGTGCATCATTGAAAATACCTTATAATATAACGTAATATGCATTGTATCATTGAAAATACCTTATAATATAACGTAATATGCAGGTTATCATTGAAAATACCTTATAATATATCGTAATTTGTAGTGTATCATTGAAAATACCTTATAATATAACGTAATATGCAGTGTATCATTGAAAATACCTTAGAATATATGGTAATTCTAGTCTATCAATGAAAATACCTTATAATATAACGTAATATGCAGTGTATCATTGAAAATACCTTATAATACGTAGTTGTTTATCATTGAAAATACCTTATAATATAACGTAATATGCAGTGTATCATTGAAAATACCTTATAATATATAGTAGTTTATCATTGAAAATACCTTATAATATAACGTAATATGCAGTGTATCATTGAAAATACCTTAGAATATATGGTAATTCTAGTCTACCAATGAAAATACCTTATAATATAACGTAATATGCAGTGTATCATTGAAAATACCCTATAATATATAGTAGTTTATCATTGAAAATACCATATAGTATAACGTAATATGCAGTGTATCATTGAAAATACCTTAGAATATATGGTAATTCTAGTCTATCAATGAAAATACCTTATAATATAACGTAATATGCAGTGTATCATTGAAAATACCTTATAATACGTAGTTGTTTATCATTGAAAATACCTTATAATATAACGTAATATGCAGTGTATCATTGAAAATACCTTATAATATATAGTAGTTTATCATTGAAAATACCTTATAATATAACTTAATATGCAGTGTATCATTGAAAATACCTTATAATATAACGTAATATGCAGTGTATCATTGAAAATACCTTAGAATATATGGTAATTCTAGTCTACCAATGAAAATACCTTATAATATAACGTAATATGCAGTGTATCATTGAAAATACCTTATAATATAACGTAATATGCAGTGTATCATTGAAAATACCTTATAATATAACGTAATATGCAGTGTATCATTGAAAATACCTTGTAATATAACGTAATATGCTGTGTATCATTGAAAATACTTAAAATAATATAACGTAATATGCAGTGTATCATTGAAAATACCTTCCCATGTAACGTAATATGCAGTGTGTCATTGAAAATACCTTCCCATATAACGTAATATGCAGTGTATCATTGAAAATACCTTATAATATATCGTAATTTGTAGTGTATCAATGAAAATACCTTCTCATATAACGTAATATGCAGTGTATCATTGAAAATACCTTATAATATATCGTTATTTGTAGTGTATCTTTGAAAATACCTTATAATATAACGTAATATGCAGTGTATCATTGAAAATACCCTATAATATATAGTAGTTTATCATTGAAAATACCTTATAGTATAACGTAATATGCAGTGTATCATTGAAAATACCTTAGAATATATGGTAATTCTAGTCTATCAATGAAAATACCTTATAATATAACGTAATATGCAGTGTATCATTGAAAATACCTTATAATACGTAGTAGTTTATCATTGAAAATACCTTATAATATAACGTAATATGCAGTGTATCATTGAAAATACCTTATAATATAACGTAATATGCAGTGTATCATTGAAAATACCTTAGAATATATGGTAATTCTAGTCTATCAATGAAAATACCTTATAATATAACGTAATATGCAGTGTATCATTGAAAATACCTTATAATATAACGTAATATGCTGTGTATCATTGAAAATACCTTATAATATAACGTAATATGCAGTGTATCATTGAAAATACCTTCCCATGTAACGTAATATGCAGTGTGTCATTGAAAATACCTTCCCATATAACGTAATATGCAGTGAATCATTGAAAATACCGTATAGTACAACGTAATATGCAGTGCATCATTGAAAATACCTTATAATATAACGTAATATGCAGTTTATCATTGAAAATACCTTATAAAATAACGTAATATGCAGTGTATCATTGAAAATACCTTATAATATATCGTAATTTGTAGTGTATCATTGAAAATACCTTATAGTATAACGTAATATGCAGTGCATCATTGAAAATACCTTATAATATAACGTAATATGCATTGTATCATTGAAAATACCTTATAATATAACGTAATATGCAGGGTATCATTGAAAATACCATATAATATATCGTAATTTGTAGTATATCATTGAAAATACCTTATAATATAACGTAATATGCAGTGTATCATTGAAAATACCTTAGAATATATGGTAATTCTAGTCTATCAATGAAAATACCTTATAATATAACGTAATATGCAGTGTATCATTGAAAATACCTTATAATACGTAGTTGTTTATCATTGAAAATACCTTATAATATAACGTAATATGCAGTGTATCATTGAAAATACCTTATAATATATAGTAGTTTATCATTGAAAATACCTTATAATATAACTTAATATGCAGTGTATCATTGAAAATACCTTATAATATAACGTAATATGCAGTGTATCATTGAAAATACCTTAGAATATATGGTAATTCTAGTCTACCAATGAAAATACCTTATAATATAACGTAATATGCAGTGTATCATTGAAAATACCTTATAATATAACGTAATATGCAGTGTATCATTGAAAATACCTTATAATATAACGTAATATGCAGTGTATCATTGAAAATACCTTGTAATATAACGTAATATGCTGTGTATCATTGAAAATACCTTATAATATAACGTAATATGCAGTGTATCATTGAAAATACCTTCCCATGTAACGTAATATGCAGTGTGTCATTGAAAATACCTTCCCATATAACGTAATATGCAGTGTATCATTGAAAATACCTTATAATATATCGTAATTTGTAGTGTATCAATGAAAATACCTTCTCATATAACGTAATATGCAGTGTATCATTGAAAATACCTTATAATATATCGTTATTTGTAGTGTATCTTTGAAAATACCTTATAATATAACGTAATATGCAGTGTATCATTGAAAATACCCTATAATATATAGTAGTTTATCATTGAAAATACCTTATAGTATAACGTAATATGCAGTGTATCATTGAAAATACCTTAGAATATATGGTAATTCTAGTCTATCAATGAAAATACCTTATAATATAACGTAATATGCAGTGTATCATTGAAAATACCTTATAATACGTAGTAGTTTATCATTGAAAATACCTTATAATATAACGTAATATGCAGTGTATCATTGAAAATACCTTATAATATAACGTAATATGCAGTGTATCATTGAAAATACCTTAGAATATATGGTAATTCTAGTCTATCAATGAAAATACCTTATAATATAACGTAATATGCAGTGTATCATTGAAAATACCTTATAATATAACGTAATATGCTGTGTATCATTGAAAATACCTTATAATATAACGTAATATGCAGTGTATCATTGAAAATACCTTCCCATGTAACGTAATATGCAGTGTGTCATTGAAAATACCTTCCCATATAACGTAATATGCAGTGAATCATTGAAAATACCTTATAGTACAACGTAATATGCAGTGCATCATTGAAAATACCTTATAATATAACGTAATATGCAGTTTATCATTGAAAATACCTTATAAAATAACGTAATATGCAGTGTATCATTGAAAATACCTTATAATATATCGTAATTTGTAGTGTATCATTGAAAATACCTTATAGTATAACGTAATATGCAGTGCATCATTGAAAATACCTTATAATATAACGTAATATGCATTGTATCATTGAAAATACCTTATAATATAACGTAATATGCAGGGTATCATTGAAAATACCATATAATATATCGTAATTTGTAGTATATCATTGAAAATACCTTATAATATAACGTAATATGCAGTGTATCATTGAAAATACCTTAGAATATATGGTAATTCTAGTCTATCAATGAAAATACCTTATAATATAACGTAATATGCAGTGTATCATTGAAAATACCTTATAATACGTAGTTGTTTATCATTGAAAATACCTTATAATATAACGTAATATGCAGTGTATCATTGAAAATACCTTATAATATATAGTAGTTTATCATTGAAAATACCTTATAATATAACTTAATATGCAGTGTATCATTGAAAATACCTTATAATATAACGTAATATGCAGTGTATCATTGAAAATACCTTAGAATATATGGTAATTCTAGTCTACCAATGAAAATACCTTATAATATAACGTAATATGCAGTGTATCATTGAAAATACCTTATAATATAACGTAATATGCAGTGTATCATTGAAAATACCTTATAATATAACGTAATATGCAGTGTATCATTGAAAATACCTTGTAATATAACGTAATATGCTGTGTATCATTGAAAATACCTTATAATATAACGTAATATGCAGTGTATCATTGAAAATACCTTCCCATGTAACGTAATATGCAGTGTGTCATTGAAAATACCTTCCCATATAACGTAATATGCAGTGTATCATTGAAAATACCTTATAATATATCGTAATTTGTAGTGTATCAATGAAAATACCTTCTCATATAACGTAATATGCAGTGTATCATTGAAAATACCTTATAATATATCGTTATTTGTAGTGTATCTTTGAAAATACCTTATAATATAACGTAATATGCAGTGTATCATTGAAAATACCCTATAATATATAGTAGTTTATCATTGAAAATACCTTATAGTATAACGTAATATGCAGTGTATCATTGAAAATACCTTAGAATATATGGTAATTCTAGTCTATCAATGAAAATACCTTATAATATAACGTAATATGCAGTGTATCATTGAAAATACCTTATAATACGTAGAAGTTTATCATTGAAAATACCTTATAATATAACGTAATATGCAGTGTATCATTGAAAATACCTTATAATATAACGTAATATGCAGTGTATCATTGAAAATACCTTAGAATATATGGTAATTCTAGTCTATCAATGAAAATACCTTATAATATAACGTAATATGCAGTGTATCATTGAAAATACCTTATAATATAACGTAATATGCTGTGTATCATTGAAAATACCTTATAATATAACGTAATATGCAGTGTATCATTGAAAATACCTTCCCATGTAACGTAATATGCAGTGTGTCATTGAAAATACCTTCCCATATAACGTAATATGCAGTGAATCATTGAAAATACCGTATAGTACAACGTAATATGCAGTGCATCATTGAAAATACCTTATAATATAACGTAATATGCAGTTTATCATTGAAAATACCTTATAATATAACGTAATATGCAGTGTATCATTGAAAATACCTTATAATATATCGTAATTTGTAGTGTATCATTGAAAATACCTTATAGTATAACGTAATATGCAGTGCATCATTGAAAATACCTTATAATATAACGTAATATGCATTGTATCATTGAAAATACCTTATAATATAACGTAATATGCAGGGTATCATTGAAAATACCATATAATATATCGTAATTTGTAGTATATCATTGAAAATACCTTATAATATAACGTAATATGCAGTGTATCATTGAAAATACCTTAGAATATATGGTAATTCTAGTCTATCAATGAAAATACCTTATAATATAACGTAATATGCAGTGTATCATTGAAAATACCTTATAATACGTAGTTGTTTATCATTGAAAATACCTTATAATATAACGTAATATGCAGTGTATCATTGAAAATACCTTATAATATATAGTAGTTTATCATTGAAAATACCTTATAATGTATAGTAGTTTATCATTGAAAATACCTTATAATATAACGTAATATGCAGTGTATCATTGAAAATACCTTAGAATATATGGTAATTCTAGTCTACCAATGAAAATACCTTATAATATAACGTAATATGCAGTGTATCATTGAAAATACCTTATAATATAACGTAATATGCAGTGTATCATTGAAAATACCTTATAATATAACGTAATATGCAGTGTATCATTGAAAATACCTTATAATATAACGTAATATGCTGTGTATCATTGAAAATACCTTATAATATAACGTAATATGCAGTGTATCATTGAAAATACCTTCCCATGTAACGTAATATGCAGTGTGTCATTGAAAATACCTTCCCATATAACGTAATATGCAGTGTATCATTGAAAATACCTTATAATATATCGTAATTTGTAGTGTATCAATGAAAATACCTTCTCATATAACGTAATATGCAGTGTATCATTGAAAATACCTTATAATATATCGTTATTTGTAGTGTATCTTTGAAAATACCTTATAATATAACGTAATATGCAGTGTATCATTGAAAATACCCTATAATATATAGTAGTTTATCATTGAAAATACCTTATAGTATAACGTAATATGCAGTGTATCATTGAAAATACCTTATAATACGTAGTTGTTTATCATTGAAAATACCTTATAATATAACGTAATATGCAGTGTATCATTGAAAATACCTTATAATATATAGTAGTTTATCATTGAAAATACCTTATAATATAACTTAATATGCAGTGTATCATTGAAAATACCTTATAATATAACGTAATATGCAGTGTATCATTGAAAATACCTTATAATATATCGTTATTTGTAGTGTATCTTTGAGAATACCTTATAATATAACGTAGTATGCAGTGTATCATTGAAAATACCTTATAATATAACGTAATATGCAGTGTATCATTGAAAATACCTTACAATATAACGTAATATGCAGTGTATCATTGAAAATACCTTCCCATATAACGTAATATGCAGTGTATCATTGAAAATACCTTAGAATATATGGTAATTCTAGTCTATCAATGAAAATACCTTATAATATAACGTAATATGCAGTGTATCATTGAAAATACCTTCCCATATAACGTAATATGCAGTGTATCATTGAAAATACCTTATAATATATCGTTATTTGTAGTGTATCTTTGAAAATACCTTATAATATAACGTAATATGCAGTGTATCATTGAAAATACCTTATGATATAACGTAATTTGTAGTGTATCATTGAAAATACCTTATAATATAACGTAATATGCAGTGTATCATTGAAAATACCTTATAATATATCGTTATTTGTAGTGTATCTTTGAAAATACCTTATAATATAACGTAATATGCAGTGTATCATTGAAAATACCCTATAATATATAGTAGTTTATCATTGAAAATACCTTATAGTATAACGTAATATGCAGTGTATCATTGAAAATACCTTAGAATATATGGTAATTCTAGTCTATCAATGAAAATACCTTATAATATAACGTAATATGCAGTGTATCATTGAAAATACCTTATAATACGTAGTAGTTTATCATTGAAAATACCTTATAATATAACGTAATATGCAGTGTATCATTGAAAATACCTTATAATATAACGTAATATGCAGTGTATCATTGAAAATACCTTATAATATAACGTAATATGCAGTGTATCATTGAAAATACCTCATAATATAACGTAATATGCAGTCTATCATTGAAAATACCTAATAATATAACGTAATATGCAGTGTATCAATGAAACTACCTTATAATATAACGTAATATGCAGTGTATCATTGAAAATAGTTTATAATATAATGTAATATGCAGTGTATCATTGAAAATACCTTAAAATATAACGTAATGTGCAGTGTATCATTAAAATACCTTATAATATAATGTAATATGCAGTGTATCATTGAAAATACCTTTTAATATAACGTAATATGCAGTTATTCATTGAAAATAGTTTATAATATAACGTAATATGCAGTGTATCATTGAAAATACCTTATAATATAACGTAATATGCCGTGATTCATTGAAAATAGTTTATAATATAACGTAATATGCAGTCTATCATTGAAAATACCTTATAATATAATGTAATATGCAGTCTATCATTGAAAATACCTTATAATATAATGTAATATGCAGTGTATCATTGAAAATACATGCTAATATAATGTAATATGCAGTCTATCATTGAAAATACCTTATAATATAACGTAATATGCAGTGAATCATTGAAAATACCGTATAGTACAACGTAATATGCAGTGCATCATTGAAAATACCTTATAATATAACGTAATATGCAGTTTATCATTGAAAATACCTTATAAAATAACGTAATATGCAGTGTATCATTGAAAATACCTTATAATATAACGTAATATGCAGTGTATCATTGAAAATACCTTAGAATATATGGTAATTCTAGTCTATCAATGAAAATACCTTATAATATAACGTAATATGCAGTGTATCATTGAAAATACCTTATAATATAACGTAATATGCTGTGTATCATTGAAAATACCTTATAATATAACGTAATATGCAGTGTATCATTGAAAATACCTTCCCATGTAACGTAATATGCAGTGTGTCATTGAAAATACCTTCCCATATAACGTAATATGCAGTGAATCATTGAAAATACCGTATAGTACAACGTAATATGCAGTGCATCATTGAAAATACCTTATAATATAACGTAATATGCAGTTTATCATTGAAAATACCTTATAAAATAACGTAATATGCAGTGTATCATTGAAAATACCTTATAATATATCGTAATTTGTAGTGTATCATTGAAAATACCTTATAGTATAACGTAATATGCAGTGCATCATTGAAAATACCTTATAATATAACGTAATATGCATTGTATCATTGAAAATACCTTATAATATAACGTAATATGCAGGGTATCATTGAAAATACCTTATAATATATCGTAATTTGTAGTGTATCATTGAAAATACCTTATAATATAACGTAATATGCAGTGTATCATTGAAAATACCTTAGAATATATGGTAATTCTAGTCTATCAATGAAAATACCTTATAATATAACGTAATATGAAGTGTATCATTGAAAATACCTTATAATACGTAGTTGTTTATCATTGAAAATACCTTATAATATAACGTAATATGCAGTGTATCATTGAAAATACCTTATAATATAACGTAATATGCTGTGTATCATTGAAAATACCTTATAATATAACGTAATATGCAGTGTATCATTGAAAATACCTTCCCATGTAACGTAATATGCAGTGTGTCATTGAAAATACCTTCCCATATAACGTAATATGCAGTGTATCATTGAAAATACCTTATAATATATCGTAATTTGTAGTGTATCAATGAAAATACCTTCTCATATAACGTAATATGCAGTGTATCATTGAAAATACCTTATAATACGTAGTAGTTTATCATTGAAAATACCTTATAATATAACGTAATATGCAGTGTATCATTGAAAATACCTTATAATATATCGTTATTTGTAGTGTATCTTTGAAAATACCTTATAATATAACGTAGTATGCAGTGTATCATTGAAAATACCTTATAATATAACGTAATATGCAGTGTATCATTGAAAATACCTTACAATATAACGTAATATGCAGTGTATCATTGAAAATACCTTCCCATATAACGTAATATGCAGTGTATCATTGAAAATACCTTAGAATATATGGTAATTCTAGTCTACCAATGAAAATACCTTATAATATAACGTAATATGCAGTGTATCATTGAAAATACCTTATAATATAACGTAATATGCAGTGTATCATTGAAAATACCTTATAATATAACGTAATATGCAGTGTATCATTGAAAATACCTTATAATATAACGTAATATGCTGTGTATCATTGAAAATACCTTCCCATATAACGTAATATGCAGTGTATCATTGAAAATACCTTATAATATATCGTAATTTGTAGTGTATCAATGAAAATACCTTCTCATATAACGTAATATGCAGTGTATCATTGAAAATACCTTATAATACGTAGTAGTTTATCATTGAAAATACCTTATAATATAACGTAATATGCAGTGTATCATTGAAAATACCTTATAATATATCGTTATTTGTAGTGTATCTTTGAAAATACCTTATAATATAACGTAGTATGCAGTGTATCATTGAAAATACCTTATAATATAACGTAATATGCAGTGTATCATTGAAAATACCTTACAATATAACGTAATATGCAGTGTATCATTGAAAATACCTTCCCATATAACGTAATATGCAGTGTATCATTGAAAATACCTTAGAATATATGGTAATTCTAGTCTATCAATGAAAATACCTTATAATATAACGTAATATGCAGTGTATCATTGAAAATACCTTCCCATATAACGTAATATGCAGTGTATCATTGAAAATACCTTATAATATATCGTTATTTGTAGTGTATCTTTGAAAATACCTTATAATATAACGTAATATGCAGTGTATCATTGAAAATACCTTATGATATAACGTAATTTGTAGTGTATCATTGAAAATACCTTATAATATAACGTAATATGCAGTGTATCATTGAAAATACCTTATAATACGTAGTAGTTTATCATTGAAAATACCTTATAATATAACGTAATATGCAGTGTATCATTGAAAATACCTTCCCATATAACGTAATATGCAGTGTATCATTGAAAATACCTTATAATATATAGTAGTTTATCATTGAAAATACCTTATAATATAACTTAATATGCAGTGTATCATTGAAAATACCTTATAATATAACGTAATATGCAGTGTATCATTGAAAATACCTTAGAATATATGGTAATTCTAGTCTACCAATGAAAATACCTTATAATATAACGTAATATGCAGTGTATCATTGAAAATACCTTATAATATAACGTAATATGCAGTGTATCATTGAAAATACCTTATAATATAACGTAATATGCAGTGTATCATTGAAAATACCTTAGAATATATGGTAATTCTAGTCTATCAATGAAAATACCTTATAATATAACGTAATATGCAGTGTATCATTGAAAATACCTTATAATATAACGTAATATGCTGTGTATCATTGAAAATACCTTATAATATATCGTTATTTGTAGTGTATCTTTGAAAATACCTTATAATATAACGTAGTATGCAGTGTATCATTGAAAATACCTTATAATATAACGTAATATGCAGTGTATCATTGAAAATACCTTATAATATAACGTAATATGCAGTGTATCAATGAAAATACCTTATAATATAACGTAATATGCAGTGTATCATTGAAAATACCTTCCCATATAACGTAATATGCAGTGTATCATTGAAAATACCTTATAATATAACGTAATATGCAGTGTATCATTGAAAATACCTTATAATATAACGTAATATGCAGTGTATCATTGAAAATACCTTATAATATAACGTAATATGCAGTGTATCATTGAAAATACCTTATAATATAACGTAATATGCAGTGTATCATTGAAAATACCTTATAATATATCGTTATTTGTAGTGTATCTTTGAAAATACCTTATAATATAACGTAGTATGCAGTGTATCATTGAAAATACCTTATAATATAACGTAATATGCAGTGTATCATTGAAAATACCTTATAATATATCGTAATTTGTAGTGTATCAATGAAAATACCTTCTCATATAACGTAATATGCAGTGTATCATTGAAAATACCTTATAATATATAGTAGTTTATCATTGAAAATACCTTACAATATAATGTAATATGCTGTGTATCATTGAAAATACCTTATAATATATCGTAATTTGTATTGTATCATTGAAAATACCTTATAGTATAACGTAATATGCAGTGCATCATTAAAAATACCTTATAATATCACGTAATATGCAGTGTATCATTGAAAATACCTTATAATATAACGTAATATGCAGGGTATCATTGAAAATACCTTATAATATATCGTAATTTGTAGTGTATCAATGAAAATACCTTCTCATATAACGTAATATGCAGTGTATCATTGAAAATACCTTATAATATATCGTAATTTGTAGTGTATCTTTGAAAATACCTTATAATATAACGTAATATGCAGTGTATCATAGAAAATACCTTATAATATATAGTAGTTTATCATTGAAAATACCTTATAGTATAACGTAATATGCAGTGTATCATTGAAAATACCTTGTAATATAACGTAATATGCAGTGTATCATTGGAAATACCTTATAATATAACGTAATATGCAGTGTATCATTGAAAATACCTTATAATATAACGTAATATGCAGTGTATCATTGAAAATACCTTATAATATAACGTAATATGCAGTTTATCATTGAAAATACCTTCCCATATAACGTAATATGCAGTGTATCATTGAAAATACCTTATAATATATAGTAATTTCTAGTGTATCAATGAAAATACCTTCTCATATAACGTAATATGCAGTGTATCATTGTAAATACTTTAGAATATATGGTAATTCTTGTCTATCAATGAAAATACCTTATAATATAACGTAATATGCAGTGTATCATTGAAAATACCTTCCCATATAACGTAATATGCAGTGTATCATTGAAAATACCTTATAATATAACGTAATATGCAGTGTATCATTGAAAATACCTTATAATATAACGTAATATGCAGTGTATCATTGAAAATACCTTATAATATAACGTAATATGCAGTGTATCATTGAAAATACCTTATAATATAACGTAATATGCAGTGTATCATTGAAAATACCTTATAATATAACGTAATATGCAGTGTATCATTGAAAATACCTTATAATATAACGTAATATGCAGTGTATCATTGAAAATACCTTAGAATACGTAGTAGTTTATCATTGAAAATACCTTAGAATACGTAGTAGTTTATCATTGAAAATACCTTATAATATAACGTAATATGCAGTGTATCATTGAAAATACCTTATAATACGTAGTAGTTTATAATTGAAAATACCTTATAATATAACGTAATATGCAGTGTATCATTGAAAATACCTTATAATACGTAGTAGTTTATCATTGAAAATACCTTATAATATATAGTAGTTTATCATTGAAAATACCTTATAATATATAGTAGTTTATCATTGAAAATACCTTATAATATATCGTTATTTGTAGTGTATCTTTGAAATAACCTTATAATATAACGTAATATGCAGTGTATCATTGAAAATACCTTATAATATATAGTAGTTTATCATTGAAAATACCTTATAATATAACTTAATATGCAGTGTATCATTGAATATACCTTATGATATAACGTAATTTGTAGTGTATCATTGAAAATACCTTATCATATATAGTAGTTTATCATTGAAAATACCTTATAGTATAACGTAATATGCAGTGTATCATTGAAAATACCTTGTAATATAACGTAATATGCAGTGTATCATTGGAAATACCTTATAATATAACGTAATATGCAGTGTATCACTGAAAATACCTTATAATATAACGTAATATGCAGTGTATCATTGAAAATACCTTATAATATAACGTAATATGCAGTGTATCATTGAAAATACCTTATAATATAACGTAATATGCAGTGTATCATTGAAAATACCTTCCCATATAACGTAATATGCAGTGTATCATTGAAAATACTTTATAATATAACGTAATATGCAGTGTACCATTGAAAATACCTTATAATACGTAGTAGTTTATCATTGAAAATACCTTATAATATATAGTAGTTTATCATTGAAAATACCTTATAATATATAGTAGTTTATCATTGAAAATACCTTATAATATAACGTAATATGCTGTGTATCATTGAAAATACCTTATAATACAACGTAATATGCAGTGTATCATTGAATATACCTTCCCATGTAACGTAATATGCAGTGTATCATTGAAAATACCTTAGAATATATGGTAATTCTTGTCTATCAATGAAAATACCTTATAATATAACGTAATATGCAGTGTATCATTGAAAATACCTTCCCATATAACGTAATATGCAGTGTATCATTGAAAATACCTTATAATATAACGTAATATGCAGTGTATCATTGAAAATACCTTATAATATAACGTAATATGCAGTGTATCATTGAAAATACCTTATAATATAACGTAATATGCAGTGTATCATTGAAAATACCATATAATATAACGTAATATGCAGTGTATCATTGAAAATACCTTATAATATAACGTAATATGCAGTTTATCATTGAAAATACCTTCCCATATAACGTAATATGCAGTGTATCATTGAAAATACCTTATAATATATCGTAATTTGTAGTGTATCAATGAAAATACCTTCTCATATAACGTAATATGCAGTGTATCATTGAAAATACCTTCCCATATAACGTAATATGCAGTGTATCATTGAAAATACCTTATGATATAACGTAATATGCAGTGTATCATTGAAAATACCTTCCCATATAACGTAATATGCAGTGTATCATTGAAAATACTTTATAATATAACGTAATATGCAGTGTATCATTGAAAATACCTTATAATATAACGTAATATGCAGTGTATCATTGAAAATACCTTATAATATAACGTAATATGCAGTGTATCATTGAAAATACCTTATAATATAACGTAATATGCAGTGTATCATTGAAAATACCTTATAATACGTAGTAGTTTATCATTGAAAATACCTTATAATATATAGTAGTTTATCATTGAAAATACCTTATAATATAACTTAATATGCAGTGTATCATTGAATATACCTTATGATATAACGTAATTTGTAGTGTATCATTGAAAATACCTTATCATATATAGTAGTTTATCATTGAAAATACCTTATAGTATAACGTAATATGCAGTGTATCATTGAAAATACCTTATAATATAACGTAATATGCAGTGTATCATTGGAAATACCTTATAATATAACGTAATATGCAGTGTATCACTGAAAATACCTTATAATATAACGTAATATGCAGTGTATCATTGAAAATACCTTATAATATAACGTAATATGCAGTGTATCATTGAAAATACCTTCTAATATAACGTAATATGCAGTGTATCATTGAAAATACCTTCCCATATAACGTAATATGCAGTGTATCATTGAAAATACTTTATAATATAACGTAATATGCAGTGTATCATTGAAAATACCTTATAATACGTAGTAGTTTATCATTGAAAATACCTTATAATATATAGTAGTTTATCATTGAAAATACCTTATAATATATAGTAGTTTATCATTGAAAATACCTTATAATATAACGTAATATGCTGTGTATCATTGAAAATACCTTATAATACAACGTAATATGCAGTGTATCATTGAATATACCTTCCCATGTAACGTAATATGCAGTGTATCATTGAAAATACCTTAGAATATATGGTAATTCTTGTCTATCAATGAAAATACCTTATAATATAACGTAATATGCAGTGTATCATTGAAAATACCTTCCCATATAACGTAATATGCAGTGTATCATTGAAAATACCTTATAATATAACGTAATATGCAGTGTATCATTGAAAATACCTTATAATATAACGTAATATGCAGTGTATCATTGAAAATACCTTATAATATAACGTAATATGCAGTGTATCATTGAAAATACCATATAATATAACGTAATATGCAGTGTATCATTGAAAATACCTTATAATATAACGTACTATGCAGTTTATCATTGAAAATACCTTCCCATATAACGTAATATGCAGTGTATCATTGAAAATACCTTATAATATATCGTAATTTGTAGTGTATCAATGAAAATACCTTCTCATATAACGTAATATGCAGTGTATCATTGAAAATACCTTCCCATATAACGTAATATGCAGTGTATCATTGAAAATACCTTATGATATAACGTAATATGCAGTGTATCATTGAAAATACCTTCCCATATAACGTAATATGCAGTGTATCATTGAAAATACTTTATAATATAACGTAATATGCAGTGTATCATTGAAAATACCTTATAATATAACGTAATATGCAGTGTATCATTGAAAATACCTTATAATATAACGTAATATGCAGTGTATCATTGAAAATACCTTATAATATAACGTAATATGCAGTGTATCATTGAAAATACCTTATAATACGTAGTAGTTTATCATTGAAAATACCTTATAATATATAGTAGTTTATCATTGAAAATACCTTATAATATATAGTAGTTTATCATTGAAAATACCTTATAATATATCGTTATTTGTAGTGTATCTTTGAAATAACCTTATAATATAACGTAATATGCAGTGTATCATTGAAAATACCTTATAATATATAGTAGTTTATCATTGAAAATACCTTATAATATAACTTAATATGCAGTGTATCATTGAATATACCTTATGATATAACGTAATTTGTAGTGTATCATTGAAAATACCTTATCATATATAGTAGTTTATCATTGAAAATACCTTATAGTATAACGTAATATGCAGTGTATCATTGAAAATACCTTGTAATATAACGTAATATGCAGTGTATCATTGGAAATACCTTATAATATAACGTAATATGCAGTGTATCACTGAAAATACCTTATAATATAACGTAATATGCAGTGTATCATTGAAAATACCTTATAATATAACGTAATATGCAGTGTATCATTGAAAATACCTTATAATATAACGTAATATGCAGTGTATCATTGAAAATACCTTCCCATATAACGTAATATGCAGTGTATCATTGAAAATACTTTATAATATAACGTAATATGCAGTGTATCATTGAAAATACCTTATAATACGTAGTAGTTTATCATTGAAAATACCTTATAATATATAGTAGTTTATCATTGAAAATACCTTATAATATATAGTAGTTTATCATTGAAAATACCTTATAATATAACGTAATATGCTGTGTATCATTGAAAATACCTTATAATACAACGTAATATGCAGTGTATCATTGAATATACCTTCCCATGTAACGTAATATGCAGTGTATCATTGAAAATACCTTAGAATATATGGTAATTCTTGTCTATCAATGAAAATACCTTATAATATAACGTAATATGCAGTGTATCATTGAAAATACCTTCCCATATAACGTAATATGCAGTGTATCATTGAAAATACCTTATAATATAACGTAATATGCAGTGTATCATTGAAAATACCTTATAATATAACGTAATATGCAGTGTATCATTGAAAATACCTTATAATATAACGTAATATGCAGTGTATCATTGAAAATACCATATAATATAACGTAATATGCAGTGTATCATTGAAAATACCTTATAATATAACGTAATATGCAGTTTATCATTGAAAATACCTTCCCATATAACGTAATATGCAGTGTATCATTGAAAATACCTTATAATATATCGTAATTTGTAGTGTATCAATGAAAATACCTTCTCATATAACGTAATATGCAGTGTATCATTGAAAATACCTTCCCATATAACGTAATATGCAGTGTATCATTGAAAATACCTTATGATATAACGTAATATGCAGTGTATCATTGAAAATACCTTCCCATATAACGTAATATGCAGTGTATCATTGAAAATACTTTATAATATAACGTAATATGCAGTGTATCATTGAAAATACCTTATAATATAACGTAATATGCAGTGTATCATTGAAAATACCTTATAATATAACGTAATATGCAGTGTATCATTGAAAATACCTTATAATATAACGTAATATGCAGTGTATCATTGAAAATACCTTATAATACGTAGTAGTTTATCATTGAAAATACCTTATAATATATAGTAGTTTATCATTGAAAATACCTTATAATATAACTTAATATGCAGTGTATCATTGAATATACCTTATGATATAACGTAATTTGTAGTGTATCATTGAAAATACCTTATCATATATAGTAGTTTATCATTGAAAATACCTTATAGTATAACGTAATATGCAGTGTATCATTGAAAATACCTTGTAATATAACGTAATATGCAGTGTATCATTGGAAATACCTTATAATATAACGTAATATGCAGTGTATCACTGAAAATACCTTATAATATAACGTAATATGCAGTGTATCATTGAAAATACCTTATAATATAACGTAATATGCAGTGTATCATTGAAAATACCTTATAATATAACGTAATATGCAGTGTATCATTGAAAATACCTTCCCATATAACGTAATATGCAGTGTATCATTGAAAATACTTTATAATATAACGTAATATGCAGTGTATCATTGAAAATACCTTATAATACGTAGTAGTTTATCATTGAAAATACCTTATAATATATAGTAGTTTATCATTGAAAATACCTTATAATATATAGTAGTTTATCATTGAAAATACCTTATAATATAACGTAATATGCTGTGTATCATTGAAAATACCTTATAATACAACGTAATATGCAGTGTATCATTGAATATACCTTCCCATGTAACGTAATATGCAGTGTATCATTGAAAATACCTTAGAATATATGGTAATTCTTGTCTATCAATGAAAATACCTTATAATATAACGTAATATGCAGTGTATCATTGAAAATACCTTCCCATATAACGTAATATGCAGTGTATCATTGAAAATACCTTATAATATAACGTAATATGCAGTGTATCATTGAAAATACCTTATAATATAACGTAATATGCAGTGTATCATTGAAAATACCTTATAATATAACGTAATATGCAGTGTATCATTGAAAATACCATATAATATAACGTAATATGCAGTGTATCATTGAAAATACCTTATAATATAACGTAATATGCAGTTTATCATTGAAAATACCTTCCCATATAACGTAATATGCAGTGTATCATTGAAAATACCTTATAATATATCGTAATTTGTAGTGTATCAATGAAAATACCTTCTCATATAACGTAATATGCAGTGTATCATTGAAAATACCTTCCCATATAACGTAATATGCAGTGTATCATTGAAAATACCTTATGATATAACGTAATATGCAGTGTATCATTGAAAATACCTTCCCATATAACGTAATATGCAGTGTATCATTGAAAATACTTTATAATATAACGTAATATGCAGTGTATCATTGAAAATACCTTATAATATAACGTAATATGCAGTGTATCATTGAAAATACCTTATAATATAACGTAATATGCAGTGTATCATTGAAAATACCTTATAATATAACGTAATATGCAGTGTATCATTGAAAATACCTTATAATACGTAGTAGTTTATCATTGAAAATACCTTATAATATATAGTAGTTTATCATTGAAAATACCTTATAATATATAGTAGTTTATCATTGAAAATACCTTATAATATATCGTTATTTGTAGTGTATCTTTGAAATAACCTTATAATATAACGTAATATGCAGTGTATCATTGAAAATACCTTATAATATATAGTAGTTTATCATTGAAAATACCTTATAATATAACTTAATATGCAGTGTATCATTGAATATACCTTATGATATAACGTAATTTGTAGTGTATCATTGAAAATACCTTATCATATATAGTAGTTTATCATTGAAAATACCTTATAGTATAACGTAATATGCAGTGTATCATTGAAAATACCTTGTAATATAACGTAATATGCAGTGTATCATTGGAAATACCTTATAATATAACGTAATATGCAGTGTATCACTGAAAATACCTTATAATATAACGTAATATGCAGTGTATCATTGAAAATACCTTATAATATAACGTAATATGCAGTGTATCATTGAAAATACCTTATAATATAACGTAATATGCAGTGTATCATTGAAAATACCTTATAATATAACGTAATATGCAGTGTATCATTGAAAATACCATATAATATAACGTAATATGCAGTGTATCATTGAAAATACCTTATAATATAACGTAATATGCAGTTTATCATTGAAAATACCTTCCCATATAACGTAATATGCAGTGTATCATTGAAAATACCTTATAATATATCGTAATTTGTAGTGTATCAATGAAAATACCTTCTCATATAACGTAATATGCAGTGTATCATTGAAAATACCTTCCCATATAACGTAATATGCAGTGTATCATTGAAAATACCTTATGATATAACGTAATATGCAGTGTATCATTGAAAATACCTTCCCATATAACGTAATATGCAGTGTATCATTGAAAATACTTTATAATATAACGTAATATGCAGTGTATCATTGAAAATACCTTATAATATAACGTAATATACAGTGTATCATTGAAAATACCTTATAATATAACGTAATATGCAGTGTATCATTGAAAATACCTTATAATATAACGTAATATGCAGTGTATCATTGAAAATACCTTATAATACGTAGTAGTTTATCATTGAAAATACCTTATAATATATAGTAGTTTATCATTGAAAATACCTTATAATATATAGTAGTTTATCATTGAAAATACCTTATAATATATCGTTATTTGTAGTGTATCTTTGAAATAACCTTATAATATAACGTAATATGCAGTGTATCATTGAAAATACCTTATAATATATAGTAGTTTATCATTGAAAATACCTTATAATATAACTTAATATGCAGTGTATCATTGAATATACCTTATGATATAACGTAATTTGTAGTGTATCATTGAAAATACCTTATCATATATAGTAGTTTATCATTGAAAATACCTTATAGTATAACGTAATATGCAGTGTATCATTGAAAATACCTTATAATATAACGTAATATGCAGTGTATCATTGGAAATACCTTATAATATAACGTAATATGCAGTGTATCACTGAAAATACCTTATAATATAACGTAATATGCAGTGTATCATTGAAAATACCTTATAATATAACGTAATATGCAGTGTATCATTGAAAATACCTTATAATATAACGTAATATGCAGTGT
Source organism: Lasioglossum lativentre (assembly GCA_916610255.1). Lineage (NCBI taxonomy): Eukaryota > Metazoa > Arthropoda > Insecta > Hymenoptera > Halictidae > Lasioglossum > Lasioglossum lativentre. Next base: position 22,280 of record CAKAJI010000538.1, read on the forward strand.
ATCATTGAAAATACCTTCCCATATAACGTAATATGCAGTGTATCATTGAAAATACTTTATAATATAACGTAATATGCAGTGTATCATTGAAAATACCTTATAATACGTAGTAGTTTATCATTGAAAATACCTTATAATATATAGTAGTTTATCATTGAAAATACCTTATAATATATAGTAGTTTATCATTGAAAATACCTTATAATATAACGTAATATGCTGTGTATCATTGAAAATACCTTATAATACAACGTAATATGCAGTGTATCATTGAAAATACCTTCCCATGTAACGTAATATGCAGTGTATCATTGAAAATACCTTAGAATATATGGTAATTCTAGTCTATCAATGAAAATACCTTATAATATAACGTAATATGCAGTGTATCATTGAAAATACCTTCCCATATAACGTAATATGCAGTGTATCATTGAAAATACCTTATAATATAACGTAATATGCAGTGTATCATTGAAAATACCTTATAATATAACGTAATATGCAGTGTATCATTGAAAATACCTTATAATATAACGTAATATGCAGTGTATCATTGAAAATACCATATAATATAACGTAATATGCAGTGTATCATTGAAAATACCTTATAATATAACGTAATATGCAGTTTATCATTGAAAATACCTTCCCATATAACGTAATATGCAGTGTATCATTGAAAATACCTTATAATATATCGTAATTTGTAGTGTATCAATGAAAATACCTTCTCATATAACGTAATATGCAGTGTATCATTGAAAATACCTTCCCATATAACGTAATATGCAGTGTATCATTGAAAATACCTTATGATATAACGTAATATGCAGTGTATCATTGAAAATACCTTCCCATATAACGTAATATGCAGTGTATCATTGAAAATACTTTATAATATAACGTAATATGCAGTGTATCATTGAAAATACCTTATAATATAACGTAATATGCAGTGTATCATTGAAAATACCTTATAATATAACGTAATATGCAGTGTATCATTGAAAATACCTTATAATATAACGTAATATGCAGTGTATCATTGAAAATACCTTATAATACGTAGTAGTTTATCATTGAAAATACCTTATAATATAACGTAATATGCAGTGTATCATTGAAAATACCTTATAATACGTAGTAGTTTATCATTGAAAATACCTTATAATATAACGTAATATGCAGTGTATCATTGAAAATACCTTCCCATATAACGTAATATGCAGTGTATCATTGAAAATACCTTATAATATAACGTAATATGCAGTGTATCATTGAAAATACCTTATAATATAACGTAATATGCAGTGTATCATTGAAAATACCTTATAATATAACGTAATATGCAGTGTATCATTGAAAATACCATATAATATAACGTAATATGCAGTGTATCATTGAAAATACCTTATAATATAACGTAATATGCAGTGTATCATTGAAAATACCTTATAATATATCGTAATTTGTAGTGTATCAATGAAAATACCTTCTCATATAACGTAATATGCAGTGTATCATTGAAAATACCTTATAATATAAGGTAATATGCAGTGTATCATTGAAAATACCTTCCCATATAACGTAATATGCAGTGTATCATTGAAAATACCTTATAATATATCGTAATTTGTAGTGTATCAATGAAAATACCTTCTCATATAACGTAATATGCAGTGTATCATTGAAAATACCTTATAATATATCGTTATTTGTAGTGTATCTTTGAAAATACCTTATAATATAACGTAATATGCAGTGTATCATTGAAAATACCTTATAATATATAATAGTTTATCATTGAAAATACCTTATAATATAATGTAATATGCAGTGTATCATTGAAAATACCTTATAATATAACGTAATATGCAGTGTATCATTGAAAATACCTTCCCATATAACGTAATATGCAGTGTATCATTGAAAATACCTTAGAATATATGGTAATTCTTGTCTATCAATGAAAATACCTTATAATATAACGTAATATGCAGTGTATCATTGAAAATACCTTATAATACGTAGTAGTTTATCATTGAAAATACCTTATAATATATAGTAGTTTATCATTGAAAATACCTTATAATATATAGTAGTTTATCATTGAAAATACCTTATAATATAACGTAATATGCTGTGTATCATTGAAAATACCTTATAATATAACGTAATATGCAGTGTATCATTGAAAATACCTTATAATACGTAGTAGTTTATCATTGAAAATACCTTATAATATATAGTAGTTTATCATTGAAAATACCTTATAATATATAGTAGTTTATCATTGAAAATACCTTATAATATAATGTAATATGCAGAGTATCATTGAAAATACCTTATACTATAACGTGGTATGCAGTGTATCATTGAAAATACCTTATAATATATCGTTATTTGTAGTGTATCTTTGAAAATACCTTATAATATAACGCAATATGCAGTGTATCATTGAAAATACCTTATAATATATAGTAGTTTATCATTGAAAATACCTTATAATATAACGTAATATGCAGTGTATCATTGAAAATACCTTATAATATAACGTAATATGCAGTGTATCATTGAAAATACCTTATAATATAACGTAATATGCAGTGTATCATTGAAAATACCTTAGAATACGTACTAGTTTATCATTGAAAATACCTTATAATATAACGTAATATGCAGTGTATCATTGAAAATACCTTATAATACGTAGTAGTTTATCATTGAAAATACCTTATAATATATAGTATTTTATCATTGAAAATACCTTATAATATATAGTAGTTTATCATTGAAAATACCTTATAATATAACGTAATATGCAGTGTATCATTGAAAATACCTTATACTATAACGTAGTATGCAGTGTATCATTGAAAATACCTCATAATATAACGTAATATGCAGTCTATCATTGAAAATACCTGATAATATAACGTAATATGCAGTGTATCATTGAAAATACCTTATAATATAACGTAATATGCAGTGTATCATTGAAAATACCTTCCCATATAACGTAATATGCAGTGTATCATTGAAAATACCTTAGAATATATGGTAATTCTTGTCTATCAATGAAAATACCTTATAATATAACGTAATATGCAGTGTATCATTGAAAATACCTTCCCATATAACGTAATATGCAGTGTATCATTGAAAATACCTTATAATATAACGTAATATGCAGTGTATCATTGAAAATACCTTATAATATAACGTAATATGCAGTATATCATTGAAAATACCTTATAATATAACGTAATATGCAGTGTATCATTGAAAATACCATATAATATAACGTAATATGAAGTGTATCATTGAAAATACCTTATAATATATCGTAATTTGTAGTGTATCATTGAAAATACCTTATAGTATAACGTAATATGCAGTGCATCATTGAAAATACCTTATAATATAACGTAATATGCAGTGTATCATTGAAAATACCTTATAATATAACTTAATATGCAGTGTATCATTGAAAATACCTTATGATATACCGTAATATGCAGTGTATCATTGAAAATACCTTATAATATAACGTAATATGCAGTGTATCATTGAAAATACCTTATAATATAACGTAATATGCAGTGTATCATTGAAAATACCTTAGAATACGTAGTAGTTTATCATTGAAAATACCTTATAATATAACGTAATATGCAGTGTATCATTGAAAATACCTTATAATACGTAGTAGTTTATCATTGAAAATACCTTATAATATATAGTAGTTTATCATTGAAAATACCTTATAATATATAGTAGTTTATCATTGATAATACCTTATAATATAACGTAATATGCAGAGTATCATTGAAAATACCTTATACTATAACGTAGTATGCAGTGTATCATTGAAAATACCTTATAATATATCGTTATTTGTAGTGTATCTTTGAAAATACCTTATAATATAACGTAATATGCAGTGTATCATTGAAAATACCTTATAATATATAGTAGTTTATCATTGAAAATACCTTATAATATAACGTAATATGCAGTGTATCATTGAAAATACCTTATAATATAACGTAATATGCAGTGTATCATTGAAAATACCTTATAATATAACGTAATATGCAGTGTATCATTGAAAATACCTTAGAATACGTACTAGTTTATCATTGAAAATACCTTATAATATAACGTAATATGCAGTGTATCATTGAAAATACCTTATAATACGTAGTAGTTTATCATTGAAAATACCTTATAATATATAGTATTTTATCATTGAAAATACCTTATAATATATAGTAGTTTATCATTGAAAATACCTTATAATATAACGTAATATGCAGTGTATCATTGAAAATACCGTATACTATAACGTAGTATGCAGTGTATCATTGAAAATACCTTATAATATAACGTAATATGCAGTCTATCATTGAAAATACCTTATAATATAACGTAATATGCAGTGTATCATTGAAAATACCTTATAATATAACGTAATATGCAGTGTATCATTGAAAATACCTTCCCATATAACGTAATATGCAGTGTATCATTGAAAATACCTTAGAATATATGGTAATTCTTGTCTATCAATGAAAATACCTTATAATATAACGTAATATGCAGTGTATCATTGAAATACCTTCCCATATAACGTAATATGCAGTGTATCATTGAAAATACCTTATAATATAACGTAATATGCAGTGTATCATTGAAAATACCTTATAATATAACGTAATATGCAGTATATCATTGAA